>LAPY01002771.1:47420-59082 GCA_000970635.1 Eragrostis tef
GTTCTATCGGTCCCGCCAGTATTTTGTGCTACCAGATGTTTATGGTGTTTTGTTAAAAAAATTATTATCAAAATATTTACTTTACTTAAAATTTCATAAAAAAAGATTTTTACGCTGAAATTCACGGATTTTGGCCCAGACCAATCTTTTTTTTACTGGCCCAGGTGCATTTTCATCACAAAAAAGCACATCTTTCTTGTACTGACCCAGGTTCGAGATGGGGGGTGGGGGCTTGTGTACCTCCCACTTTCTTGTACCTTCCACTAAAGGTTGCTTCTAGTCCCCTCCTGATTTGTTCACTATGGTTTCAATCGGCTTGGGCAAGGCAGAGGTTCGTGCCCTGCATGGTTGAGTCTTTTTTGGACACTCGATAAGTCTGCCTCTTCAAGAAGGGAGTTGTCCTGTTAAAAGACTACTGCACACTTTGGATAACAGACGAGAGCTTTGGATACCCTCTGGACAGTGATCAGGAGTCATTCCTGTATATAATGGTTATGGTTTTCAGAGGAGGCAGGAGTTTGAAAATGAGGTTTTGGGCCTATCCTATGCTGTTACTGATCAGACCGTGATGTGAAAGATTTTGTTCGCAGCAGGAAAGCAGGAGTTGGAAGAAGGCTCCTTGTTTGTTCTTGTCCAATATTGTGCTCCGACAATAACCTCTACTGAGTGTGGAAACTGTGTTCAGAGTTTGATTGACGTTGACCAGTTTAAAGAGCACTCAGGGGGGAGAATATCAAACGTCTGGTGTGAGTATCAATGGAAGATGTACAAATTTTACATAAGAGATCCAGTTGTTCAGATTTCTTCAGTCACGAGCAAAGGTGAGAACTTTTTTTCTTTTTCTTTTTTTTTCCTTCTGACTTGGTAATACTTTTTACCTTCAATGACACATAACAATACAAGGCCGGATTTGATGCAATTTACCCATTATCAAAAGAAAATACTTATAACAATAACTTGCAGGAAAGGGAAAACGTCGCGGTATAGTTATTTGGTCCCTAGCAACCATAATCCTGATATGGTTGAAAAAGAGAAAGTCGTCCATAACAAATCGGATACCCCCATTTATCTGTTTTCACACACATAAATGAAAATACCTTAAACGTTGAACTAAGAAATTAAGTAGACTTATGAAATGCAGGTTCATATACTGATTATTTCATATACTCTTCATACACATCTGCAATCACTTAAGTTCTATTAACATGATGGAAAATCCAATTTAGTAAGGTCAATTAGGAAAATCCATATAAAATCTTCACATGGCCAGTGGTGTAGATGTTATTGTTGGGGTTCAAATATCTTCACATCGAACCTATCTGAAGATGAGACCTACGCTCCCATCATTTAGGATCCACTTAATAAGTTGGCTAAGGGGCCCACCCTATTTGCCTTAACAATACTCATGAAAAAGTTATGAGAGTTCAAAATTGTCATAAATTTTGACCTCGAGCATTCATCATAATTTGACATTGAAATAGTTTATGACAATTTATGATCGGTTTTAGCGATGAACACTTGATTGAGTCACTAAACCACACAACTTTTATTGTTCTGAGCCATGAAACTTTTTTTCCTTTAGAGATAGAAAAGAGTTTGATTTGATGAAAACTATAGAATTTTGGTTTTACTGTTTCCTCCGGATGTGCAATGTTTTGTCCAAAATTTTATAAAAGATTTTTTTTGATTATTTTCATAAACATTTTTGACAATTTTCATCAAGTAAAAATTCACCAATTATGACCTATACCAATCATACCAGCCAATGCCAATAATTTTTTTTTTGCCTACGCACTATGAGTGCCTAGAAAACTTGATTTTTAATTGGTCTTAGCTATGAATACTAGATTTTCGTGAGTAAACCATACGTGCCCGGAGGAAAAAATTTAACCAAAATTTCACAAAATCATTGAATTCCAGTTCTATCGGTCCTGTCAGTAATTTGTACTACCAGATGGTTTCGGTATTTTGTTCAAAATTTGATTAAAAAATTATTTACTTTGATTTTCATAAAAATATGAAGATGCTTAGGACAACACTAGTTTTGGCCATACCAATCTTTTTTTTTACTGATCCAAGAGGTTCATATTTTCATCACAAATGCCCATCTTTCTTGTACTGACCCAGGTCTGACATGGGGTGGGGGCATGTGTTCTCTAGAGGCCTGTTTGGGATGGGTTTGAGACTTGCAGTATCTGTTACATTCAGAAGGCTCAACCTATGCTGCCAGCAACAAATATGTGACTGCATTGGAGATTTTAGAAAATATGCTACCAGAAAAGGTTTCAACCTCCAGCGATCTATTTGCTACTCCGTCTATTGGCAACATAATGAAGATTTATGCACTAGTTTTATGTCGTGGAGATACAAAGGCCATTTGTTGCAAAAGATGCATCACTGAAGCATTAAGGCATGTGCAAGCACTCTGTGGACTGAAAACAAGGGCTGTTTTGTACCACATCATATGCACAGTTGCACTGTCAGATACACCACTTCAAATATTCCCTGTGAACTCAACTGCTAATAACGGAATTGCAAGAAGCTACAACAATTCTCATAGTAGTATTCAGAGGAAAGTGCTTGACAAGGTAATTGCTTTTCTAACCAGTTCTGTGGCTAGGAAAAAAATAGAGTCATCAAGGCACTTTGCGACCGACCGGGCAGCTGGCAATTGATAAAGATGGACATCATCTGTACATGCTAGCACAATGTTCCAACAATGGTTTCACTGTCCTGTAGTTCATCGTTGACCATATTCTTAGCCATTAGTCATGGCTGCCTTCAGTCGAAGCAAACATATTCTTTTGAAGATCATGGACCTCATCCGACAGGTTCCAACAAGGCAAGTAGGGGGCTTGAGCCCCCCTTCCTGTTTTGTGCCAACTACATCCCCTCTCCCGGCCCAAAAGCCTAGCCTACAAGTGAGGCCTAACAAGGGCCAAGCAGAGAGAGTAGAATAAGACAAAATAGGAACAGTAGGCACATAGCCGACTAGGGTTAGGGAATACTCCATGTAATCGGAAAAGGCCACATTGCCTTCCTTACAAGGGCAATATTGTACTTATATTCAGTGGTGTGAACCTATAAATACCACCCATCAACCATTGATAAGACAGATTGAACAAAGGCAATTCCTCTACATTCTTGTCCATCTATCTTGTTTGATTCCTTCTAATTATTTCTCAAGGGTCCTTCACTTGTGGTAAAACTTTTTTGTAAGGCACTTGTGGTAGAACTTTGTAAGATTCCCATTCTACTACTGTGGGATTGTAACCACAACACTGGAGCTCAAAAACGACCGCAAAAACTCATCTATTCACGACTGTTGTGTCCCACGGATCAGTACGATCACTTTAATTAGGATTCCATGTTTCCTCTTGGCTGGTACGGTGTTCATAGGTTAGTATGTGCCTTTGATGGTGCGCTGATATTTCAATCCTATTAATCTGTTCTACCCTTACTTGTTCCTTGTGAGGATGCGTCTGGAGTCTTATTGTTGTATGATAAAGGATTAATATTGTTTGAATCGAATGTGTTGTCATATTAATTTTTTACCAGTTCATAAAGTTGCAATGTAGTACTTTACTTACTCAACAATGCTGATGCTCAGCAGATCCATGCTTAGCATTTATTTTAGCTATATAGTGATTCACTAGAAACGTGGCACAACTTGTCGGGATTCATTGTTTTGTAGCATGTTGGATAGCCCCTGTTTGTTCCTTTCACGACGAGATAGATTATGGTCTCAAAGTGGTTTGCAATGCCATTACAGATGAAATTGAAACTTAAATGTGCTCGTGTTCTTTTGAGCATGTGTAATAATCTAACATGCCTATTGTGAAAATAGGTCTCGTTGCCATTTTTGTTAGATTAGCTGAAAGATAACAATAATTTATTTTGGCATGATTTTAACTTCAAACAAAATCTTTATTCTATTTCAAAATATTACTCCCATTTGTACAGATCTGTAACGCTAGTTAGCAATATAAATAGAAAGAAAAAAATCAATATTACTCCCCTCAAGTACCAAAGTTCACATAACCCTCTAAACTATATTTTGGTTCATTTTACCCCCTAAGCTGTGTCACTTGTTTCAATTCACCCCTTAATCCAATTTGTCTTTTTTATTTCTCCATGCAAAAACTGAATTTTAGCTTAAAATTTTGCATGGATGCCGTGAATGTCATAATGAAATGGACGATATGTTAATTAAACTGCACCCGGTGTCCTTTGTGAGCCACCAATTCCAAATACACCTACAACATGATAATATATGAGCAAACAAATAAGGGCCTCTTTGGTAGGGCTGTGGCTGTGTCGGCTTCGGCCGTGGCTATGGCTTTTTTAGAAAAACGGCTGTGCTAGTTGTGTCTGCGGTTGTGCCTAAAACGTTTGGCAAAACGGCTTTTTTAGCATCTTATTCTTATTTTTAGGAACAAATATGTAAATTAGAGAGCGCGGTTGTGAAAGAAAGCCGGTGAAGCTACCATTTCGTGGCTTCATACTTCATCCTATTTTTGGATAGGGCTTCTTTCTATTTTTAAAGAGAAGCACTTGAAAAAGCACCCTTTTTGGTTGACAATCATGTGAAGGTGCTAAAGAAGCTATTGAAAAAGCCCTACCAAAGAGGCCTTAAGTGTCATTCAATGAATCAGCGAGAGGGAATCAGGGAGACTTCTCGTAAACTGCTGGTGCCTTTTTGAACCTCGACTTCTCGTGTGGATGCTGGTTTTCATTGGAACCTGATGGAAACAAAATCATTGAGCTAACGAGTTGGATCACAAGTATTATCGCAACTGTTGGCGTCAGTAATGGAGGCAGAAAAACCCACCAGCTGGGTGACAAGCATTCGTTGGTCCTCCTTATCTTTTTAATACTTTTTATTTTGGTATCACACTTTTTAAATATATAGAATCTGACATTTTGTTTTCTTTTCCCTGTATGTGGCTATTAAATCAAGCCTGTTTCTGAGCCTTTGTTCTTGCATCCTGGTTTTATACGATGCATATATATAATGGGCATTCATTCTCTCCACTGGTGTAAATTAATATACCAGGGCTCGCAATGAAATTATTCAGAGAATGATCGCAAGTTTCAACAATACAATTGTGAGTACAACCTTCTAGAGTATGTAGCTTATTTAATTTCTGTACATTTACTTCTGGAAGATATTCCAGTTTCTGTATGAAAGATGGATTGCAAATAGAGTTATTATATAATAGGCTTCCATCATCAAGCCGTTGACCTCTCTTGAATTGATCAGGATATAAAAGCATACAAAGTGGGCACATGAAAATGACCTCTATATCGCCTTGTAAAATTATTTGCGCTATTTTTTGTTTTGTATACAAGCTGAAGCTGGGTTCAGTTGTGTCAGCTGAGAATCTGTTTACGGTTACATTTTGACAATCCAGATCCTTTTTATAAATGTTTCTCTACATGCTTATTGTTTTATGATCATGCTTCTTTGTAGAAGTAAATTCCAACTACAAGTTCTCTGAAATTTCAGCACCACCACGCAGAACACTGACTGAGGTAACATTGTTTTCGGGAGTCTGAAACATTTGAAATGATCTTGGGGGTCCGTAATTGTTTTTTACTTGTTCTTTTGGTACTGAAAAATGTTGTTTTTGCAGCTTATATTATGTGACCTGTATTACTCATTTAATTTTATGGATTTTTTTGCTGCAGAGTATGCTTAAGTAACACTAGGCAGTTTCGCGCGCTCCGCTGCGCCCCTTTGGCATTGACTGAAATTAGAGAGAAGACAAAGACCTGTTTTATGAAAGCCTCCGAACTTTAAGACGTGGACATACTTGGTCCAAGTTTTTTCTCATCTTCTTTCTGGGTTGCGTTCCTCTTCTACTCTCTTTCACCCCTTCCATCTAGCAGTGGTGGTAGTCGCGCCCGGTTGTGAAAGTTGAGATGAACTAAAGCGGTTGCTACTTTGATGGGTCATACTTGTGCGTGACGTGAACACACGTGCAGAACTCTTTGTGTTTTATTTCTTTTTCAAAGCGGTGAAGGCTTGCGTCTTACGTTATCAAATCTATCACAGTGTCGACTCAAGCCAACCACCATGCGAGCAACGCTTCATACAACGGAGAGGCCTAAAACGCTCAGCAGCGCGAACCAAGGCCTACCCGCCAGAAAATCCGCTCAGGGCTAGTGCTTTGAGACGAAAGAGGCGGTGGGACTAAAAAATCCCAGCAACGCAAACCAAGGCCCAGCCACCAGGTAGCCAGCTCAGGGCCAACCAGTGTTGTGAGACGAAAGAGGCGGTTGAGGCCACCACTGTATAAACAGAAGCCGCGACGATGTAGCCAATTTTACCAGCGTGCGTGGTCATACGCACCTATATACAGAACTAGGAATATTAGTACTACTCGATGAGTGCATCTAGCACAATTTTGCTTTGATTTATTGGTGTATAATTGAGGCACGTGGGTGCACTTAGCGAATTTTTTTTTGTGAATGTTGGGACAGTGTGCAACATGGCCTGCAAGCCATCACTCGTGTCTCCATCAATCCATCTTTATGTCAGAAGCTAGACACATGCCTACACACAAGAGCAGGGAAAAGCTTTTTACCTCCATACTTCACAACGCGTTTGGCGGTGGAGAAACCACGTCAACAAAAATTGGACGTGGCCGTACGACGTGCGAACGCGTCGTTCAAAATGCTGAGGAAGGTGGAAATCCTTCCGCTATCAGCATCTTACTATATGTCAGAAGCTAGACACATGCCTACACACAAGAGCAGGGAAAAGCTTTTTACCTCCATCCTTCACAACGCGTTTGGCGGTGGAGAAACCACGTCAACAAAAATTGGATGTGGCCGTACGACATGCGAACGCGTCGTTCAAAATGCTGAGGAAGGCGGAAATCCTTCCGCTATCAGCAACTTACTATGTTTCTTGTTCAATGCACTGTCCTTCAATCATAATTTCAGAAGATGAACTTGTCGCGGAAACAAGCCCTATTAAGAACTAAGGTGTGTAATCTTGACGGTGTCTCATGTTGTCTCGTTTTTATGTGTATACGGTCACTTTTTTCACTAGAGTGAAATGGGTCAGATCCATAGAGGAATGGGTTGCATCTCATGTGGTTCATAAATTGACCTAGAGAAATTCGCAAATGATCCAGAGTGAATATGACTATTTAAATATATCATTCTGATGCCTAATCTTATCGGAAAAACATTATTAATTATCCTTGGTAATTGCATTAGGTATAATGGTTATTTGTCTTGCTACGTCAGTTGCTGATTACATGTTATAATCATTTGTATTAAAATTTGAAATTCTCATTGTTGGTTGCAGATTAATGGAGAATCAGTGGCATCAAAAACCTCTCAACACTTATGCCAGCATTGAAGTCTTCTCTGGATCTTGGAGCTAGGGTTGTCTCTCATGCAGGTTTCTGATGGGACCTTGGTGTTTATGGTTCAGATTGTCAAGTGGAAACGTGATGGAGATAGTGCATGCAGCTGCTTTCCAGTTTCAAAGGAGAGGTAATTGAATGGAACCTTGTCGTGAGATTTGGTGTCCCCTCTTCTATTTGTGTTGAACAGCCATTGCCGTATTCCTATGAGTTGGGGTGTTTATTTCGTTTTTGTTGTGGGAAAATTAGCAAGTATTCTCTTCTATCTGACGGAATTCTTCTAATAAAAATATAATTATTTCTCATTGTCAATATCAACAACATGGGCCACAAAGGAATCAGCATGGAAAATATTTTTACACCATTCTGTGCCAGTCCGTAGTGATGCCATCGGTACCCTTCTGGAGCCGTCCATTCATTATTTCCAATTGTTTATAATCAATTCAATAATGATTTTTATTTTAATTTTCTTTTAGGAGATCAAGCAGCATTTACTTGATAGTTATATTTAGCATGGCGCTTTCGCAAGGAGATATGTTGAGTGTGCATCGAGTGAAAAGATTGTTTTAATTCACTTTTTCCAAAGCAACTGAACTATTATTATATATTCTTTTGAATTGGAACTGTTATGTGTTTCATGAGAAGAAATAATTGGGACTGCATTGAATATTATTAAAGGGAAATTGCGTTCTTACCCTCACTTTGAACTCTCTAATTGTGATTTTACCCTTAAGTTTTTTTTTTAAATTTGTGATCTCACCCTTGGTTTTCAACCTAAAGCAAGTGTTTACCCTTAGTAGGGGTGGGTAAAATCACAATTTGAGTTTAGAATGAGGGTAGGAATACAATTGTCCTATTTTTTAAATTTTGATTCACTGACAGTTTTGATATTATGAGCCTCATAGGGCATGTGACAATGAGTAATGTGAGTTTGAATGAATTACTCTAAATATTGTCTCTTCTTTGCTACACTGCAACTTTTGTAAATTTTAATTCATGTGTTCTTTACTTTAGATAAGTTTATAGCGAACCATGTCTTTTTTTCATATTTTTAGAGCTAAAGTAAGTGCTCTGTAATTGCGTCTATCATGCGACATCTCATTAACCAGATTTTTGTACTCTATGTTTTCAAAAAACAAAATTCATGTTTTCATGAAATCTATTTTATTGTAAAGTGACGGAGTAACGCAAGGCACATTTTGAATAACATTGGGCCCACATATTGTTCTTAAAGTTCTTGCCAGCCTCACTAATTTTGCCTTTTTCTTATTGTGCCATCGCGACAATTTTTTACGCCACTTGTTGATATTCACCTGCTTATTGTACTTTTGTCTAGGATTTAGGGATTAGGATAATACTTTCAGTACCAAAAAAAGTTGTAGTTTGCTCCTATATATCTGGTTGAAATGGATAAAACTTTAATTTGTTCTCTCTTTGGTCATTGTTACTCATGCAATGTGCATGGTATTTTGTGGGGGCGTGTGTTGTTCAAGGAGACTTGTGACTACTAGGAGAGTGGTGCTCAGCGGAAATGAACGAGTGCGCGCAAGCACGTGTTTGAAGATGTGGGAAGGTGCGTTAGGGTGTCTTAGAGACGTGGCCGTGCTCATCTTGGCCCGAGTGGCCGTGTGGGCGGCTGACAACGGCGTGATTTCCGTAATTTCCAAAGAAAGGATCCTAGAACTCAAGTGACGATTCGCACTTAATAGTGTGTACGTAGCTCTTTTGCCTAGTGCGGTTATACGTACTCCCTCTGTTTTAAAATATAAGCAGTTCTTGACTTTCAAACATTACGTTTGACCAATCGTCTTATTCAAATTTTTTGTGAAAATATAAAAACAATTAAGTCATGCTTAAAGTATATCTAATGATAAAACATATCGTAACAAAATAAATAACATTTTCGTAAATTTTTTGAATAAGACAAGCGGTCAAACACGATGTCTGAAAGTCAACAACTGCTTATATTTTGAAACAGAGGAAGTACTTAGCTAGCTAGCCCTGTATTTTTCTTTTTGTCGAGCATGTAAGCACACACGCGTGTGCTTCTGGTAACCACGAAGCTAAGTACGTAGAGCCTACTGAGTTTCCTGCCTACTGAGTTTTGTAGAGATGCAACCAAAGCAACACGGCCACTCTACACGAACCGAACCTTTAGCAATAATAATCTTTGTGATCTTGCATAATTTGTTATACATGTTTGTAAGGATTTGATAGCGTTGAGGATGCACGTTGGCTGTGCCCTGGATTGCTTTTGGGTAGTAGCTTCTCTAGGTCAGTTTGTACGTAGCCTCGATCCATGTCTGTTGCATCACAATGAAACGCTGGATGAACAACAGGCCTACCATGGCGTGAAGGAGAGATCAATGGAGGACCAGCAAGAGGAGCTATCTGACCACTCCATGGAAAGCGAGACCGACAAGAATGATCTCCTCCACAGCAGAGCTTTCTTTTCATGTGCCTGTACTAAGTCAAGGACCACAAGACTACAGAAAGTTTCAGTTGGGCTAGCTAGATCCCTCCAGCCGTTTGATCCATTGACAGCTCACGAAACAACGGGGAAAAAAATGCAGAACAGAAGACACAGGTCGGGTTCTCGATTCAAATTTTTGTGGCGGTTACAAATTCTGCGTGCAATTGGTGAAGTCCAGGAATCGTTCTGTCGTGTTCAAATGATGCTTGTTTGTGAGATTTCATTCATGTTTCAGGTCGACAGCGCATGTGAAATTGAAGACCCGGTGATGTATCGCGCTCTGCACAACCCGGCCGGCCAAGAGAAATATTTGTCGCAAAGGATTTAATACTGGTGTCATCAGATGTAGTATCGTGCAAAATTGAACAGTCGAAAATGATTGCAGATAGTTGCAGCGGGATGATTGTGCCCTGTCTCATTCCAAGAAAGAGCTGGGACAGGATTTCCATGTGTCGACATGTGCAACGAGAAGAAAAGGCTAGCCAGGGGTAGGAGTAATCGGTACTCCAGTACATGATGTATTTATTGGAACCATCAAACTGATCCATGACCATAGTTACAGTAATCAGGGACCACCTCCGTGTGATGCATTAGAAGCACCATTATTGGTTAATAATACACTTAGGAATGGGGAAGAGCCGAAGAATTTAGAGAAAAAGGAACCAGGAGAAATGTTTTTTCTTGGTTCTCATTACATGAACTTACAAGTTATAAGTAGTGTTACAATATCTCTTTTCCTAAATATGTTTCCATGTGGGGCGAGGATCTGATTTTTTTTTCTTTACGTTTCATGGGCTGGACACGAAAGCGATTGACACAAAAGTATAGATGTTATGTCTAAATTCCTAGATATTTAGATATGAACCATCTTAGTTTAACATCACAATTTAGGATTTGAGAGACTTTAACATTGTGAATCACGGGCTTAACAAGTGAAGTCAAGAAAGATTTTCATCTCATTTCATTTACAAGCAATGTAGCATTCTAGCTAGTTTGTTAATTAGGCAAACAAACTAGACCGAGCCAAGTCAAGACGAGTTGTTGAGCTCGGCATCCAGCCCTATTTGCAAACATATCTGTCAGCATCCTAACTACTAGATCATAAAGCCGAAAGTTCCAAAAAAAAAGGAATAAATATCATCAGGTGCGAATCAAGGATTGCATTACGAGTAATGCTGTAGATCCGACCGAGACATCCGACTGTCGCCCGACTGCTGCTGATTTACGATTGCCCAGCGCTCAAACATGCAAGTGATTGTCGCTGCACCGCTTGATGACGCTGGTCGGACGTGAGTCGATCAAACCAGTCGGATGTATAGCAACTCTCTTGCATTACCGATTATCTCGGTAATCCCGGAACGGACCGAGATGTTTGGTGTACCGGAAGACCGTTTCGAAAACTGCACAAAATTCAAATACCAAAATTTGAAACTAAAATTACTGGTAAACCAATCTGGTTTACCGCAAAAACCAGTTCAAAGAAGAAAAATGGGGGGAAATAATAAAAAAGGAATTTTTAAAAAAAATAAAACAAAAAATATGTATAAAAACACTAGATGCAATTTGGAGCGAAATAGTGCATCAACAACACGAAAATTTGAAATGTTTGGAAAAAGAAAATCAAGGAAGGTTTCTGGTTCGGAAAAAAAAATTAAACCGGACCGGATTTCTTTTTCTGGTTTGTTGGAATACCGGTCCGGTCTACCTCGGTAAGTATAGTAGTACTATTTACTTCACATGTTGACATGCTACAAAATGGCCCCTGCCCAGCCGGTTTGACGACGTCGCCGCGAACAAGCCAAATGCG
>LAPY01002772.1:40497-51797 GCA_000970635.1 Eragrostis tef
TCGTCCTCGTACCACCGCGACCCGCCCCCGCGGCGGCTCGTCCAGCGTACGGTCCACCGGCCGGTGTGCTGGCTCCGACGAGCGGCGGGTGCCTGCATCGGTTGCGGCGAGGGGTGGCCGGGCCTGTCGCGGAGGGTGTAGTAGTAGCACCGAGGCTGCGGCGGGGTGCAGGCTGCCGGCGGCCGGCGGAGGAGACGGGAGAGGACGGAGCGCGAATTCTTCAAGCAATTCATGCATGGTGTCCGTTCAATGATCTATTTTCTCCTAAGATGCCCCGGGACCGGCATTGGATCCGTACGGGGATTTTGGTCTTTTTGAGGACCATGCACTGAGTCGTGTCGCTCCATGTCTCTTCACTCAAATGAAGGCCCGACTTTGATCAGCCTCAGAACAGCTGGCAATAACACGAGACAAAAGAAGGAAAAAAAAACTGCTCTATGACACGACACGCGATCCACCCATAACATAAGTGCACGATGCCACCGTGCAGGTAAAGCATATACGCTTTCGGCCATAGACATGAGTCACTCAAACCACGGGCTCGGCATGGTTCCTTTAGAAAAATATGCTGCTTGGAAAAGGATCATCAACGATATATACAGGGTGAGCTGCCAGTAGCAGAAGTCTATATATGTGATCAGTCTACATCTCCATCCAATATAAACATGAATAATAAGATTAGAAAAAGTCTCTCACTACAAGATATTCCATGTTTGCTGACAGTTTTTTACCGACAGTTTCTAGTCACACACACACACACACACATGAGCGACTCTTGTCCCTAAAAAACAGTTCTGACCAATTCTTCGGTCGAACATGGATAACAGCGAGGATTTGATTATGGAATTCATAGGGGAAAGGTGATGAGGTCACAATCCCGATCCATATAAATAAGTGATGTACCAGTATCCTTTAACAAAGAAGAAAGGTTGTTTCAAGACAACTCCTCAGAAAGGGAGTCACTAAACATATCAACATCAATGCCTTGGGCAGTATATCAGTGACATATGTTTCAGTCTGACCTCTAGAGCTAATAATTACATGGATAATAGATAAATATTAGCTGAGGTCAGTTCTAAACCTATACTTAATATACATGGGTAAGGTGGTTGGATTGTTAATAACTATATTAGTTATTATTTGCTGATTCAACCAGCTAAGAAAATAATTGATTGAGGGTTAACTAATTAAACTGATCAGGAACATGACCGAACTCCCCTGTATAACTGTAGGGCCTCGTTCATGATGTCAGCTCGCGATAAAAATCGCACTCTTTCTATAGTCGGCGGATGACTATCCTTCTCATTCGCCGTGCAACGACGATCTCCGACAATCTTCCCTATTTTCTCGTAGACCAAAGGGCCGGCACGTGGATCGTAACCAGCAGCCGCGAGTAGCAGGAGTCCAATGTGATCAGCCTCTGTCTCCAACCTATAGGAACATGAATAATAGGATCAGATAAAAAAAAATCTGGAACGACCCTTATTTCTGCGAAGCAGTACGTACTGAATAAGACTAACTTTGTGATGAAGCCCTACCAGTCATGCACATCTTTGTTCATGATGCATGCAGGCTATATCACATGACAAATCTGCATGCATCACGATGAAGCCCTACTAGAAAAAAAATGTGGAATACGTACCTTCTTTCCAATAAGCTTAAGGGCGTCGACAAGGCACGTTCCAAGCCTGGCCTGTACAGAAATTTCAAGGTGACCAAATGCTGGAAAAGAAGCAGCAGGAGCTTTGTGCAGATCGCTGCCCCGTGCCTTGCAATAGCGTGACCAACCTACATAAAGACGCAGCAAAGTGATCAGTTCCAATTTATCTACTGCCGCGCCGGCCGTCACCTAAAACCATCGATCACACATGAACCAACAAGAACAATCCTACGTACGGACCTCATGGCCAAGCACAGTGGCAATTTCGGCATCTTCCCTGAATTTGTCGAGCAATCCAGTGTAGACTATGATCTTGCCACCGGGCGCGCACGTTGCATTGACCTGTTTATTCTTGACAACGATCACCTCCCAGCCACCGAGGAGGAGGCTACTTGTCTGTGGCTGGGTTTGTCCCAGCTCCTCCTCGTCGCCGAGCATTATGGGTAGCCGCTTACGGCGGCGGTGGTCGGCAAGGCCAATGTCGACGGCGGCGACGATTTCCGAGGCGATTCGGCGGACGCGGACGCTGTCGGGGTGGAGCGGAGGCAGGACCTCGAAGCTCTTCTTCTTCTTGATCTGTCATGCATGAGCTCCCCTAAGCCGAGCTCGAGCTTGAGCGGGAGGATGATGAATTGGGTGCGGTTGGTGTAGGGCACGGGCTCGAGGTTGCTGAGGTAGATGGCGAACGCGCCGCCGCCGACCACGACGAACCGCGGCGAGATGATCGCTCGTAAGAAAGGCGACCGTTGCCGCCACTCCGAGATGAAGTCCAAGAGGCCCCCATGGCTCTTCTGCACCTGAGCCTGAGGCGACGTATTATGGCGGGGGACTTGAGAAGCGTGGTAGTACCGAGCGGGCGGCCGCGGCGGGTGGACGGCGGTGGTGGGCTTGCGTGGGAGGAGGCGGGAGAGCACGGAGCGCGAGGTCCTCGCACAGTTCATCATGTCTTTCTTCTTTGCGTGCTCGGTGCTTTTTGTTGCTGCGGGCGGCGGCACGCGGTTAATTAATTGGTTCGTCCGTGTCGCTGGGGTCCTCTCATTTATTGGCACAAGGCCCGTCGTCCCATATCGTCCTACTCCGATCGGATCACTAATTGGGCTCTGATTCGGATCATCGGACTGGCGGTCCAGCCCCATATCCTACTAGGATGAGCTTGGCGCTGCAGGCCGCCATGCATGGACAGGCATCGCTGGCAAAAGGACAGGCGGACCGGTTGCGAGTGCAACCGCTTCTTCGTTGGGCCGGACGCTCAATCGCGCTGCCGACGCCGACAGGCGGCCCTGTTGCGAGCTCAACCGCTTCTCCGTGTGTGCTTGCGCTTTCCACTCCCGTTCCTTTTTTCTTTTCTCCGAGTCTTTGTGGCGTCCAGATGAGATCCAGATTGAGAAAAGAAAGGTAGGTCTACGTGCAATCTATACGGGCCGGCCCATGAGTCCGATGATCGTCCTTTCCTACTACACGCACGCGGTACCAACTTTACCCCGACTCGGATAGTTGAGGATCCAGCTAGGTTTTAACCCTCCGCGAGAAATCGCCCCTTTACGCAGTAGCGGCTCGGTGATCTCGATCCCGCCCCCTTCCTACACGTCTCCTGGATGCTGGCAGTGCTGCCTGGCGGGCGAGGCGCGTCTACCAGGGTCTCAAGTTTCCCACAAGTTGAATTTATCGACCATCGTCTCTAACTTAATTACGGGAACTCGAAAAGGCAGCATGGTTTCAGCTCTGACAGCTGCATCGACTTCAACAAAGATTGTGAGCGCAAAATCCACTGTTTCAATCATTGATATGTGAGGTTCTCTTCATTGTCCATGTTTTGCTGAAGGCATAACAAACGAAACCTTTGTTGCTTTACACATTAGTAGCAGTGACAACAGGAGGGACAACAGTGGAGACATGGACAAGCCAGACATTCCGGAGATTGAGCAGGAAATCGAGCATAATGATATTGGTTAGAAGTGAAGCGGAGCAATTGGTTGGGTTGGAGCTGATCAAGGCTTTGCGCAACTTCAAGCACTTGGAGGTAGCTCCTTTGTCTCCCCATAGTTGTCCCGCCTCTCATGAGAAGGATCCAATCGTGGTATGCACAGAGGGCACTAAGAGTTTCGGTCATCATCGAAAGGCTAAAATAAAATCTCGGAAACTTGGCTTCAAAGTGGCACGAGATTTGTTGACAAAAAAATGGTTGTTCGTCAAGAAGGAGAAACAGTTGCGTGCACCCAAGGTGACTAACCTCTTGGAGGAACTACGATTGCCTCCTCAGGTGTGGTCAGCTCTAGTAGGATGAGGACTGCAGGTTGTGAGACAAAGCATGTCTTCTTGTTATGTGATTTCGGTAATTGTTGTTCGTGGGTGAGTGTGCCTAAAGAGCCGTCGTTCCAACAGCTTGAGGAGGAGATTTGAACTCTTCAAAGAGTGGACTTGGCTCTATCCCTTCAGCAGATGTTAGTGTCTCTTCTAGGCATATGTTCTCTGTGTTTGCCATGTTGTTTTGGAGGCATGTTGCTCTCCTCGTTTTTTCTTTTCTAGTTGTTGTACTCTTAGGATGTAACTCTTGCTCTTCTATCTTAATGAATGGCAGCGCTCCTGTCTTATTTTCAAAAAAAAAGATTATTCTGATCAGGTGTTTATAGGGCCTCTCACGCGAAAGAAGTACAAGATATTCAGGGATTTGGAGAATAACCGAGATAGGAATAGGTATCTGTTGCAGAGAGGCCTGACATGGCAGCAGAAGGTGTTGACAGTTCTTCAGATGATACGTGTCCAAGAGTTTACTGCATATGACCCGAAGCAGACTGTACGTGCAGCTTACCGCTTTTGTAAATTCAATATGGCCTTCTTTGACCTCGATAAAGAATGTGAGTACATTTGCAGCATTATCTTGTTCATCCATCTTCCTTGGTTATCCCTGTTGAGCTACATTCTTTTCTATAGTATATGTATTTTTGTCTCTGGCCTTGATTTTACAGCGAAAGTAGAACATGGAACTTTGTATCACCATCATCCTGAATTCAATTTTCGCCGATTGGATATCTCGGTCAATGTCATCTCGATCAAGGTGGCCGAATCTGATGTGCCCTATCCCATTAACATATATGGCACTGTGCTAGTACGGGATCAATATGACTACAGATGTGTCTACTTATTTAAGCGTGCCAGAGAGGATTCCCAACTCATCTCCTCACCGGTCTGTACCCATTCTACCAATTTAATGGCACATCATTAATTCATCATGCTTAGAACTGTTTGATCAGTGATCCTCCAATTTTCAACATATGACTCTAGGACAACGAACTAATGTCATGTATTAGAAACCAGAGTATCACTAGTTTCTTGCTCGTGTGGACACCTCTTCCGATATCAGCAACATCAGTACACAATGTCATGGGCCATCGTTTAAGTGGAGGTGATCTCATCAAATTAAGGATTTAGCAGTCACCGAGGCAAGGATGGTGCTTTGTACCAGATTTTCAATTCATACTGGCCATATAACTATAAATGGATTTAGTTTATGCTTTTCGAGCTTAGTGCTTGTTAATGTGTAGAGAAGGGTGGTTGCTAACGAAAAGTGGTGGTGGTGTGAAACCTCATTCGTGAATATTGGCAGTAGAGCTTTGTTCCATATTACATTCCTGTCATTAATCTTCGCAAACAAGAATATTTAGTTGTACATTTGTACTTCTTGCTAGAAAGGACATGTTTATGTGCAAATATGGTAGTCGTAAGCTTTCCTTTTTCCCGCCTTTGTATGTTCAGTTTATATGATTTCAGTAATATGACCACATGCTCCTGTTGCCCTGAGTAACAAATAGTGTGGGACATGCGACTTGTAACCCAATTTTGTAATGTATTTTGTGAATGAAGTGATGCAAAATAGGCTGCATTGTTGCACGAATTTGGAGACATGAAAAGGATGTTTCATGCTTTTAACAGTTCCGTTTCGGGGTCACATGGACTACTAGTGTGTTGAATACTTGTTTCTCGTTTGTCGTTGATATCAATAAAGTAAACAAGTGTATACGTTTTTGTTGTAGGTCCGATGTACTACCATGGCTGACATGGCACTTGATGTCGGATACTTAGATTAAGGTATCCTAATCAGGGATACTTTAATCACTATCATAGCCCGCTGATGGCTTCGGCTTAGGCACGTGAAGGATACGGAAGTGGGGCTCGAAGCCTCCGCCTCGCCCGACCCCTAATTAGTTTATCCGGTTGTCAATTCTTAAATTTGGCTATATTATGATGTGAACCTGTAAGAATTTTTGTCTGTTCCATAGGTTCACCAAAATTGCCCTTATGTTTTGTATTACATCCAAGAGTAGTACGGTGCGGAATCATGCGGGGAATCCAACTGCCATATGTTGTACCGTGCGGTTAACATTATACCTGCCACAGTGATTTCCAAATTTTCTTTGTGTGCAAAGTAGACAGCTGTTTATCCATGTTATCAGTAGAATTGGTCAGTTATAGGTTTGTTCATTGTTAATATTGGTTCGCTTACTTCCTATATCAAGGTTCTGGTGTTTTAACCTATTGTGTTATTTTTCCCTGGTGTGAACTTAATAGTTTTGTTTATATGTTTTATACTATAATACTAGAGTTTTCTTTTTGCTATGTTGTTCATTTGAACATGTTGGCTGCACATGCCTATTGCTAGTAGTCATTTACTGTTCACGTAAACAACCGTAGTACCGTGTGCTTGCTTGAAATAAGAGTGTGGAACATACCTCCACCCAAGGATCCCAATCTTTGGGGTATGTGCCACTTAATCTAATCTATGTTCGCAATGATATGCTTGAATTATCTAATTAATGGCAGCAACTTAATTGAAAAGAATTGCTAATATTGGATCTCTTTGTGCACAGGACTATGGTTTGTTCCCAAATTACGTGTTTGAAACCTTTAACATTTTTAGCTTTGTTTCTTGTGCAGGATGACATGTTAACATTAACAGGCCCATATAGAGCACTTAGTGGCAGAGAAAGCATGTTTTTTGAGTTCTATTTGAAGATTAAGGGTGAGGACACAGTCCACAAAGATTTCAGCAAAGGTCTCCTAGAACTCAGGGAGACGTGTAAACCTGACACTTTATCACTAGAAAGTTACCTGAGTACAGTTGATGTTGTGTGTATGCCTGTTCTATTTGCCTTGGAAGCTTGCATTGGGGTCAATATTCTGGGCAAGAGGTCTAATTTCACGGGCAAAATAGCTGCTTGGACTACAAAAACCGAGGAAAGAAAAATCATTCCGTATGACAGTGAAGTGGCAGGCACGGTGACAACACTCGGAAATGATGGATCTGTTTCTTTAACTCGCCATGTTTTAGCTGTTCCACAGGATGAGTGCCTTATCATTGATGTTTCTGTTTATGGTGGTGACTACAGATCTGAATGCCATAAATTTGTTCCTAGTGTTGAAGTATTTACTTGCAAGGTTGGCCCTTATGAGATGGAGTTTAAGATTATTTGGAAGGAGGTCAAGAAACGGCGCCCCAAGCTGTGCGACATTATTGATGGCATTTGGGTGTTATGGGAATGAAGTTATGTAGGAATCCTGTTGCGTTAACATACCAGCAGTTTATGTAGAAACTAATGTGTTGTTGCCAAATGGACATCCTGTTGAATTATTAATGTACTGGCAGTTTATGTAATCTTGTTGAATTATTAATGTAGCGGCAGTTTATCAAATGGACATGCATTGTGCGATGATGCACCTTGGCTTGAAACTTTTCCTTGTTGATGAAGTCAATCATTAGAGTGTGTTGAGTGGTTACCAGTTTTCGAGTGTTGGAGAGAGTAGTTCATGTCCAGCGCTTTTGATCAGTTGATATTCATTTCATCTTTATCTTTACTATACACGTTCAAATGTGAGTTGGTGTTCGGCTGCATGTTTAATATACACCTGTTAAAGTAGCCTTTCATTATTTTATTTTATTTTTTGCAGGTACAAAGTAGCCTTTTGTTGCATTGCTGCTGCTGTTTTACTTCTCTCCCAGCATTCATATTTTCAAATATGTAATCTTGTTTATAGCACTGGCAGTATTATATGAATGAAGAGAACAGTTAGCTGCAATATACAACTCAAGATTTATTTATTTTGGCAAAGTTGTCGTACAGGGTGTTGATTCCATTGAGTAGAGATGACCACTCGTCAATCAATCGAAATTATTCAAGATAGTTCAATTCTTTCCAAAATGGTCTATAGGATCAGGTGCCGTTTGTTACCGACAGTGTAGCGGATATGAATATTACAGTTACACATTGAGTGGGTGAAATTATAGTGACTGAACTTATTTAGATACAAAACTTTGTCCTACGAATAAACGATGGTATCTGAACTTAGCATCCACTATGACAATAGATTGATTTTTTTTTAAAAAAAGTGTATCTATGAAGGACTATATGTAATTAGTTCTGCATTTTAGTTAAAAGAGTTTTCAAATAAGCATCAGTTCAATTATGACCACTTCATGTATACTTAAGTAAAGCATGATTATCCTGTTTTACCATAAACCAAAAGGATAGAAGCTCCCACACAAGGTGCGGTTTGGAAAAGGTTTATAGGAGTCTGCAATGTCCGCCTATAATTAATTATACCAGGGTCATACATGGAGGCCATGATCCTTGGCTGGGCAGTTCTCCCCTCGTGAGAGAAGGTGATGATCTCTACCTGGATCTTGGTTTGTTTTCTGTTCGTTTCCACTTATTATCTCAGTTGAGTTTACGCTGTCTTCCCGCTCATCACTGTTCAGCTCCCGTTTTACCCGAGCTCGTTTAGTGCATCACATCCTCCTCTCTGTAAAACTAAAAGTATTTTTTTTCTTCTCTCTGAACATGAATATAGGGGTCATTGTTTCTTTTCCCCATTATTATAGAAACTTGTCTCAGAAAAAAAGGGGATCATCTTAGAATGTTCAGTGTTCCTTTAAAAGAGAGGAGAAAATCTTCATCCCCGAAAAAGGCACTTGATGGGCTGATGGCTGTCACTGTTTCTTCTCATACTGATCAGCAAAATTGAGTTCAGAATCAATTAATCTTCTTTAATTCTTTCATCTCTTCCCCCCCATCATTTGTGTCATTTTCTCTTTATTTTTGGGCTTCAAGTAAGCTCAAATGAAAGCCCATTAAGCCTCAGAACACCTGGCAAGAACACGAGATGACAAAGCAGAAGAAACTGTTCTAAGACACGACACGGTTCACCCATATAAGAGCACGACGCCACCGCGCAAGTAAAGCATATGCTTTCGGCCACAGACATGAATCACTCAATGGCTCGGCATGGTTCATCCAGAAAATTTGCTATTTCGAAGGATCATCAACGATACAGGGGGAGTAGTGCCAGTAGCAGGAGTCTAATGTGATTCAGCCTCTATCTCCTCCTATATGAACAGGAGTCTTTTTTTCCTGACAGTCTTTTTTTCCTCGGCGTCTAGGCTTCTCCTAGGCGACTCGAGGCGTTTCGTTTGCCATCACCCAAATCTGCACCAATCGAATTCTGTCTCCCTCCCTGATTTGTGCCTGGATCCGTCTCCTCCTTGGAGTCTTGATCTTAGAGTCCACATCCCTTACTTCATTCGAGTCCACGTCAAACTCTGTGTGTGCAGTCCGAGCCCAATTTGCTAGCCTTATGTTTTGGTGACGTCGCCACTTCCTGGTTTTTGTCCTCTTCAGTCAGATCCGGTGTCCTGCTGTTGGAGATGGAAAACGTTGAGGGGATGTTGAAGAATCTGCAACTGTCAACGGCGGAGAGGAAGGGGGTCAGGATTGCAGTTGCGGAGGCAGAAGGATCGGGATCATCTCTGGTGCAGGCAGTGGAGAAATTGTTCTCGGAGAAACTCGCACATCCCGACTCTCTCGAACAAGCACTAGGGAGGATCTGGTGCCCGATGCGAGGAATCAGGTGCAAGAGTCTCGGTGAGAACAAGTTTCTCTTCGCCTTCCATCAGGCGTCGGGGAAGCAGAAGGCATTGGAGAAACGACCGTGGTATTTATCCAAGGAGTTAGTGGTGATTGCGGATCTTGACGAAACAAGGACCTTGGATGAGATCGAATTCCACTTCATCCCGATTTGGGTTCGAGTCTCGCAGTTGCCCCTTGGATTGATGAATCGTGCCACAGGTGAAGCTATTGGTGGACAAATTGGGGAATTCTTAGAAGTTGACACTGATGATGGTAATGTAGCAGTGGGGAGATATCTGAGGATAAAGGTGAGGCTTGATATACGTAAGCCTCTCATGCGTGGTGTAACAGTGATTGTTGGAAGGGAGGAGACGGAGAGGTTGTGTCGTTTGGCTTATGAACACTTGCCGGATTTCTGTTATGTGTGTGGTCTCCTTAGTTATATCGATAAGCTCTGTAGTATCCAGCTGGAGAAGGGGAAACCAAAGCTGTATGATGGTTCCTTGAGGTGGTTTCCACAAGGTCGTAAGGGGGACTATGAGGCTGTTGGGAGGACTGATTCTCGTTCGATGCTTCCATGGCGTAGCAATCTGTCCAGCAGTAGGGATCAGTCAAGTGGTTTATCTGGGAAGCAAGGTTCTGCTCCTATACGCAGTAATGCATTATCTTGGAGGAAAAATACAAACAGCGGCAAGGAGTTTTGTGGTGATAAGGACGGAGCTGGTAATGAGAAGGTGATTAGCCAAACAAAAATTGATACGAATACACATGTGAAGAAGGGAGCGCCACAAGGTGATGGGGCCAAACAGGCTCTGGTTCAGGCTACCAATTGTGAGGTGTCAGGCGGAGATAACAGGTTTGACGTCGAGATGGTTGAGTCACTGCTGGTGCAGCAGTCTGTGTCGGGCAACGGTGACGAGGTATATAGTCCAAAAGAGCACGTGAACAGTACCATGCAACAAGTAGCGAATTTGAAAGATCAAACTGGCGTCGATCCGGACCAGGTGGAAGAAGGGAAGGGGAAGGCGGAGAAGAGTGGTAGGAAGATGACTTATAAAAAATTTCCACGAACTGTGGAAAAGAAGGATGAGGGGGAACATGTGGCCATGGTGCAGGAGAAGAAAAGGAGTCTGGAGGAAAATATGGAAGTGGATGCGGCTGGTAACAAAAAAGCAAAAGTACGGGGGGAGGAGAAGGCTGTGGAGATTATTACAACCAATGAAGCGGGGCTGTCCGGACAGCCCTGCAAGTCCCAATGAAGATCATCGCCTGGAACTGCCGGGGGTTGGGGAACGGCCCGGCAGTGAGAGGCCTTCTGAATATTCAGAAAGAGGAGGACCCTGATGTTCTATTCTTGTCTGAAACAAAGATGGACAAGTGTAGAATTCAAAATTTTAGGTGGAAGCTGGGTATGACAAACATGATTCACAAGGATTGTGTGGGGCGGAGCGGAGGTTTGGTGGTGTTTTGGAAAAAGAAAATCAAATTGCATCTGCGTACAGTGTCTCGGCTGTATATTGATACTGATGTGGTGGAGAAAGACGGTTTCACGTGGATGTTCACGGGCATTTACGGGGAACCGAGGTCAGATCAGAAGGACTTAACATGGCGGGCTCTTCGCACTCTTAACACTCATGCGAGGAGTCTGTGATTGGTGGCGGGAGATTTTAATGAGATTTTGTTGAGTTGTGAGAAGGAGGGAGGCCAGCCCAGACTGCAGTCATGTATGGACTGGTTTCGGG
>LAPY01002774.1:9234-19403 GCA_000970635.1 Eragrostis tef
TCTTGACATACTCTTGATCATCATGTTAGTCTTGTCTTTATATCTTATACCATGATGATCTTGTCTCTTATATGATGATGACATGCATATGCTTATTTATGTATACTCTATATTGTCATCATATTGTCATGTCATGTGTTCTTGCTTACATATTCTTTACCATGACATGCATGCTTTGCCTATTCATCATTTAGCTTGCACTCACATTCTTATATCATGATGATGTAATTGTGCTAGTTTTATATACTTATGCACATTATGTTACGATCGGGTTGATCTTTTGTGGTAGAGATGGCAATAGGGCGGGTTCGGGGCGGGTAGAGCAAACCCATGTCCGCCCCGACAGGAGTATCGGGTAAAAATCTCCAGCCTCCCCGTGCCCATGGGTGAAAATCCTCACCCGGCCCCGTACCCGTCGGGTAGCGGGGCGGGTAGCGGGTCGCCCACGGGCGAACGCTAGAAACACGTGCCGCAGTAAGAATTCAACAATTTTTCAGAATTTGCAGCCTACAAACAACAAATCGTAGCAGAAATTATAGGCAACAACCATTAATCCGAGCACATTCCAAATCCGATGCTATTCAATTATCAAATGAGAGCAGAAAATCATGGGAACCAGCCCCCAATCCTTAGCACGCAACAAATCAGATGCTAATCGACCTTCAAATCAGTCAAGAAATCACAGAAATAGCCACCAGTGACCAACCGCTCCCCGCCGTGCCGTCTGCCTGCAGCCGCGCCGCGTTGCATCGCCTGCCTGCTGAGCAGCCATGCTACGCCGCCTGCCAGCCGCGCCTGAGCCATAGCCTAGCTCGTCTGCCTCGCGCCTGCTGCCTGCTGAGCTTCGCGTGTCGAGACGCCGTCCAAGTCCAAGCATCCGCGTCGTGCTGCCAAAGAGAAGAAGAGACGAGAGACTGGTGGCCGTGGGAGCCTGGAAGGAGATAAGGTTGACTTTTCTTTTTTTCTTTTTAGGAGAAGGAGATAAGGTTGGCTGTGTGGACCGTGGATTGATGCATGGGAAGATATAAATTGGCCATTGTGGTTGTGGTCTAGCAGGCTGAGTTGGGCCGGTTGGGTGAAGAAGCTGGGCTGGGCCTTTTTCAATATACATTTAAATTTTCGGGTACCCACCGGGTTACCCATAGGTGGGTACAAATCCCCGCCCCGTACCCGACTCATGTCGGGTCAGGTATGGGCACCACCCATGGGTGAGAAATGAGCCCCACGCCCGGCCCCATCAAGTCGGGTACCCGGCCCCGAATTGCCATCCCTACTTTGTGGCAACAAGATCATTGTGACTAACATCTTTGGATGAAGGAAATGTTTTCTTATGGTCACATGATCGGAGGGATTGATTGAGCAACAACAATCTTCTATCTACATCCCGGGGATTGGTTGCCTCGACGATTGATGACGACAAGGATCAAGGACTTGATGAGGTCGAGGTTGAAGAGATGGATCAAGGCTAAGGACATGCTAGATCCAGGCAAGTAATGGCTTAGTGTAGATGTAGGCTTGAGTCCATAGGAAAAACCGGACTATCAAAGGGGATCGAGTCGTTTCTTTTACATCACACTAGTGGTGAAGTTTGGTGAAGTTGGAAGTGAGGATCGAGAAGAAGAAGAACCAAGTTTGGTGAAGTTGGAAGTGAGGATCAAGGAGATGATCAAGTTCTAGCAGAAATGAAGTCACCGTATGTTACGGTGCCAGTCACCGTATGATACGGTGACTGCAGTAGAAGAAGGCCAGAGAAGGAGTTGCTGGCAAGCTGAAGAAAAGAGGTCACCGTATAATACGGTGGAGATCACCGTATGATACGGTGAGTGGTTGAGCAGAAAATCCAGAAAAAGAAGAGTTTATGGTAGATGAAGTCACCGTATGATACGGTGGGGGGGGCACGCACCAGTGACCAACCGCTCCCCGCCGTGCCGTCTGCCTGCAGCCGCGCCGCGTTGCATCGCCTGCCTGCTGAGCAGCCATGCTACGCCGCCTGCCAGCCGCGCCTGAGCCATAGCCTAGCTCGTCTGCCTCGCGCCTGCTGCCTGCTGAGCTTCGCGTGTCGAGACGCCGTCCAAGTCCAAGCATCCGCGTCGTGCTGCCAAAGAGAAGAAGAGACGAGAGACTGGTGGCCGTGGGAGCCTGGAAGGAGATAAGGTTGACTTTTCTTTTTTTCTTTTTAGGAGAAGGAGATAAGGTTGGCTGTGTGGACCGTGGATTGATGCATGGGAAGATATAAATTGGCCATTGTGGTTGTGGTCTAGCAGGCTGAGTTGGGCCGGTTGGGTGAAGAAGCTGGGCTGGGCCTTTTTCAATATACATTTAAATTTTCGGGTACCCACCGGGTTACCCATAGGTGGGTACAAATCCCCGCCCCGTACCCGACTCATGTCGGGTCAGGTATGGGCACCACCCATGGGTGAGAAATGAGCCCCACGCCCGGCCCCATCAAGTCGGGTACCCGGCCCCGAATTGCCATCCCTACTTTGTGGCAACAAGATCATTGTGACTAACATCTTTGGATGAAGGAAATGTTTTCTTATGGTCACATGATCGGAGGGATTGATTGAGCAACAACAATCTTCTATCTACATCCCGGGGATTGGTTGCCTCGACGATTGATGACGACAAGGATCAAGGACTTGATGAGGTCGAGGTTGAAGAGATGGATCAAGGCTAAGGACATGCTAGATCCAGGCAAGTAATGGCTTAGTGTAGATGTAGGCTTGAGTCCATAGGAAAAACCGGACTATCAAAGGGGATCGAGTCGTTTCTTTTACATCACACTAGTGGTGAAGTTTGGTGAAGTTGGAAGTGAGGATCGAGAAGAAGAAGAACCAAGTTTGGTGAAGTTGGAAGTGAGGATCAAGGAGATGATCAAGTTCTAGCAGAAATGAAGTCACCGTATGTTACGGTGCCAGTCACCGTATGATACGGTGACTGCAGCAGATGAAGACCAGAGATGGAGTTGCTGGCAAGCTGAAGAAAAGTAACTACCGTTTGATACGGTGGTAAGATGACAGCGAGAAGAGAACTTCTGGAAGGTCACCGAGTGGGTGAGGGTGTCTAGTCACCGTATGATACGGTGGACACCGTAATATTTCAAAAAAGTTGGGAGTTGCTGCAGAGCTGAGGAGAAAAGGCCACCGTATGATACGGTAGTGGTCACCGTACGATACGGCGACTACAGGAAGAAAATTCAGAGAAAGAAGAGTCTCTGGTTGAGTCATCAAGTGCTTTGAGTGTCCAATCACCGTATGATACGGTGGGCTACCGTATGGTCTCTAGAGACTTGGGGTTTGCTGGAAGAAGGAAGAATTGAAGTCATCGTATGATACGGTGATGTTCACCATATAATACGGTGATCAAGATGACCGAATTTGGAGTTACGAAAGTTATGATGAATTTCATGAGCTTTCCGTGGATATGCAGATAGTCTCAATCGGAGTTCAGAGCAGAAATTTATGACCGAAATAATGGAGGGGGACTGCAGCGTAGAAAAAGATATGGTGACTGGCACCGTATGCTACGGTAGTCATCTGGACTTGCAGATAACAGAATTTGGAGATGAGATCAACACAAAAGTTGTAGATGACTTAATGAGCTTTCCATGGATGTGTAGAACGTCTTCATCGGAGTTCAGAGCCGAGAGTTATGTTTACAACAATGAAGGCTGTTTGGAGAAATAATACAGTTTTGACCGTTGGAAGGAAAGTGGCCATATCAGGTTGAAGATGGAAGAATATGAAGATGGGCCCAAAAGGAAAGTTGTGGGAACTTTGAAGAGATTTCCATCGATATGTAGATCACCCCAATCAAAGTTTGGAGCAAGACATTATGAGCAAAATACTGCTTGCTGCCTGAAGAGCACCGTGATACGGTGGTTAAGGGTGTGAACCATACGGTGACTATGTTTTCTGGACACTTTTGGGGCAACGGCTAGTCTTATGGGTGGAGCCTATAAAAAGTCGGTTGCTTGGCCCTTTGGGGTGCCTTTGGCCATTCCTACTAGTGGGAAAATATAGTGGAAGCTAAGAGGAAGAAGAGAAGCATACGGAGAAGATTTGGAGAGAAAATCTTAGTGCTTGAGAGGGTTGAGAGCATCCATCCACCTCTAGGATTAGTGTGATCATAGATAGGTGGTCTTGGTTTGTTATCCTTGGTCTATGGCTAGGCCTAGACCGGTTAGACGTCGATAGTGAGCTTGCCAAGAGGATTGTGGAAGTCACTACATGTCTGTACACGGTCTTTGAGCTTCCCGTTCGAAAGAAGTATCACGAGTGGAGCGCCCTTTAGACCGTATCACGTACGGATCCTTACCTTTGGAGGAGCATACGGAGTTGTCGGCGGCACTGCTCGAGACTTCACTAAAGGAGCGGTGGATGGTTCCAAGAAAGAGAGCATTGCCTTGTATGCGGCGGGGTGAAGCCCGTGACTTCACTTGGAGGGTGAAGCGTGTTCTTGGGAACATCATCGGCTCGAGGAGTGGAGGTGTGCTCTAGAGGGAATCGCCATCGAGCGGAGGGACAGGGTCGAGACTCCGGCGGGAGTGACCTAACATGGAGTAAGAGAAGGAACCATGCTTCCGAGACCACGGAAAAGATCGATGAGCAATCTCTTACTCTTACTCTCTACTAGTAGCACTTATTATCATGCTTATCTTATATGCTTGTAGTAGATATTGCGCTTATCTTATGATTGCTTGTATGGTTGTTTCCGTGTGCTAGCTTCCCGTTCTCACTAGTGATGTATGCTTTCTTTATATGTGTACATACATGCTTATAACTCACACTTGATATCATCTAGTGATCTTGTTATGCTTATATTGTACCTATCTTGTTGTCATGATCAGTAGGTTGAGTTTTTTCTTATGTACTTATACATGTTAGTTTGCTTGTTCTTTACATATCACATACACTTGCATGTATAGAAGTAATACTTGAGCTTTCCTATGTGTTACCTACATATGCATGCTAGATTGATTGATTACCTATCTTGTACACTAAGCATGTGTAGGACTTGTTGAACTTATATTGTCTTATGCTAGGTTGTTCCTATATGCTCATGTATGTCTTAATCCTAGCTTGTACAAGTCCTATCATATGGTTATCCTATCTTGTTCACTCACTTCTAGTGCACATGTATTATCTAGTTATGTATCATTTACTTGTGTAAATTGTTTAAGGTTCTAGAAGTGCAAAAAGTATTAGTTCATGGCGTGCCCGATTCACCCTCTCCTCTCTCGATCACTCGGTCCTTACAATCTACTATCACTTCCGCGATTTTAACTTGAGCATTTTTCAAGCATTCCTTATAAAGCAACCACTGGTCCTCCGTACCCAATTCTAAACAAAACATAGTGAGCTCTACCACCTCCACCCGCATCAAAGCATCCCCAAAATCTCAAACCACCTCGAACACCAACACATGACACAACTCTTGTCTCAACTTAACTAAACCAGGGTGCTTTCACAAATGAGACAACTTGTTCACTCATGTCAACCAATTCACCATTCTTATTCATCGTGCCGCCAAAAAATATACGTACCACACGATCCATCTACAAATTTTTCAAACCATTTAGTTCTCATCTATACAAAAATATGGATTATATAACTACATATAGCTAATAAACCCTCACATTATCTAACCAATTACTATTGACAAAAAAATGCCATGCAAGCCAACCTACACGTCAATAAAACGTTACAATCGATCCTTCGAGTGATACATGACCTCTGATTAACCTCGATTCGTACCAAACCATACACAATCACTACAAATATCACTAAAACCTAAATATCTAAATCCCACGAAAGTCAAATGCATTACAAAAACTAATTGGACAAGATGGAGGAGTTACTTTGGAGCAGCCTTCCCCAGCGATTTGGAGCCGAATTCTCTACCCAAACGTCCGGATTTGAAGAGTGTAGGTGGGGGGCGATGTGAGGAGGAGAGAGGGAAGGAAGAACACCCGTCAGCATACCGATCAACGCGACTCCCTTTTGAGTCGCGCCATTCCATTTGCCGCGACTCGAGTAGACGAATCCAACGTGTCCGTCACGCTGAAAGTTGCGGCAAAAGGAATGACGCGATTCATTTTTCAGTCGCCTCAAATCAAATGGCGCGACCAAAACGTCTAGATCTGCAAATCTAGTTTCATATGGTCTTTTATTAAAATATTAATTAAAAAACGTTTAAATAATAAAAAAATTTCCAAAGTCTAGCACTCTCCTCTAAACCATATTTTTCTAGACAGTTTTGCCCCCTCACGGCTTCTTCCTCCTGCCTGCTGCTCCCGCGTGCTCTGCTGCTCCTGCGCGACGCCTGCTCTGCTGTTGCTACTGCTGATCCTCCCGCGCGACGCCCTTTGGCCACGCCGCTCGCGCGACGCTAGCAACAGAACGAGGCCCGCCCGCGACGCACGCCCTTGCCCCGCTGAGGCCCGCCCGCAACGCAACAGCTCGCAGCGACGACTCGCCCGCGACGTGACGGCCCGCTGGACGACGCGCACGTTTCCGGCCGAGGCGATGTCCGGTGCTCCGCTAGCCACGCGGCGAGAGGCCAGCGGCGGTCGACGGGCACGCGCTGCTTGCTCTGCCTTGCCCCGCATCGACGTACTGGCAGCTCCGCCTCGCCCCCGCGCGACGCGAGCTCCGCCTCGCCCCGCCCCGCCGCAAATCGAATCAAGGGCCGCTCCGCCGAGCCATGGGGATCCTGCCCCGCCGCCATGCGCCGCCTTGAAGGCAGGGTTCGTCGGGATTTGGGGAGAGGGGCGCTTGGGGAAGAAGAACTGGATGTCGATTCGATTTTGTTCACTAGGGAAGACGAGCATCGTTCGTAATTTCAGTCACGGGCAAAACCGTCCGGGCAAGGGTCTTTTACTTGTAAAGAAAAAAGAAAACAAAAGATAATGCTAGACTTTGCAGCCTAAGGGCTCGTTCGGGAGCACCTGTTTTCTTTCATGACTGAATCGTTCCAGAAGCAGGAACGACTTGATTCACTCGATCCTACTCTGATGGTTCCTGTCTGTTCAGGAATAGTTCATGCCTCTCAAAAGCTTTGTTCGGTTGGACAGGAACTAAAACTCGCTCCAGCCCAATCCTTCATAAATAAACACTGAATATTCAGGACAATTCAATGGCCAAATCTAATTTTTTATACTGGCTTAATCATCATCTTTAGTCAAAAGCAAGTTACTAAAATACAATGGTCAGTACAATGGCCCTGATAAATAAACAGAAATTAAATATATTTTCTGGATTCACAACAACTAGAACGGTCTTGCACGGCTGAAACAAAACACAAGAAGATACTAGTTAGGTATGTTGGCAAAACATGAAATTATTCTCTCAACTCTCAATCATTCAAGAACACAATAAAAACTCAAACACGAGACGCTGACATGAGACTGAAGGCTAACAAAGTAGAAGCAAGATTTTTATAGATGCAGTTTCAACTCATATGTCAATTTCCTGAATTCAGCAACATAGCAATACAGCAACCAGTTGTGCTAAGGGAATGGCCTGAAAATCTTTGATAAATGCAGAGTTTTAGTGCTCTAATGCTCTAATGAAACTGCACGTCAAACATGCTAAAAATAAGAAGGCGCCTTTGACGAAATGGAGTTGTGCCGTCCGCCGCGTGGAAGCAACAAGCACAGGCAACTTACTGCAACATTTTTCAGGGCAGAAGCATCAGGCCAACCTCGATGCTTTGGATGCAAACAGGATAAAAATAATTGGAGCATCTCTGCTATTGAGAAAGAAACTCATATGTAAACTATAATTGGTGCACCCAAACAGGATAGAAATAAACTGGCAATCTGGAATAGAGTGAATAATTAGCATAATGTACAAGTAAAGATAGTGGTGACTATGGCATTTGTACACAGTCGTGGTCTCTCCTGTATCACCAAGCAAAGAAGAAGAGAGATCCAATGCCGGGATGCGCTACCGTACTAGAACTTGCCTGCAGGTACCTTGAAGCCCTTGCTCATAGCAGATCTTAGGACTCTAGAATTGTTGCTGATCCCTCCCATCCACTAGAAATATAAGTTTTTTTTTAAAAAAAAGGAGAGGCTAACTGAACTAGCCATCTGCTCATGAATTCACAACCAGAACTGCAGCCGAATCCATTTTCTCACCTATCCATTACGAAGTGCTGGGTTAATCTGAAAAGAAAAGTGGTAAACTTATTCAGCTCCAGATGTCCATGCCAAATTGACATAGCATATTAACCTAACAGTCAATATAGGAGCTGGGACCAGTAGATAAGCCAATCCATCAAATGCCTTTAGACTTCATGATGCATATAGACATGATTTGGTATAAGTCTGAACTTTCATATGGCTATAATGTCAGCTCTTGATCACCACTTGGATCCAGGTCTGCAAGTAATTATAGAAATGCAGTCATCACCACAATAGCTCATGATAGAATATAAGATTTTATCCAAACAAGAGAAGCTGCTAATGCACTAGTCCATATTATGGAGAATCATTCTTTTCTTTCTTTTTTTTGGTTTCTTTATCAATGAAAAGTAAGCAAAGTGCAGGAGCTGGACAGACAAGAATATTTGCAGGCTATATAATAAACCTCGCATCTGAATATACTGAAGAGTGTGGATTTGGTGCATAGGACGATAGCTACGCCGCCCGTCGCAACCGTCAGATCATGGTCCGATGGAGGCGCGATGCATGTTGCATGGCTGAAGTTATGGTCGGCGTAATGATAGTTACCACGCTGGCACGGCTGTCAAAGGCACATGCAGGCGTACCTCCCTGACCGACGCAGCTGGCGGATTGTTTTGGAGACGAAGGATCTGCAAGGTTAAAAACCAACGGGGTTTGCACAGAATGTCTTGTTATTTCCTGATGTTTCTCATTAACAGGCATATTTGCAACGTGGCAATTTCGTTGCGCATGCGAAAGTTTGTAACACGCGAAAATAAATTCGTTGCGCGGGGTTTCTCCCGCCCTTACCGCTGGGCGCGCGCCAAATATTTTTCAGCCTCCGCCTGGGCTATATATCAGGTAGATGCCCTCGCGTTTCCGTTCGGACGAACCAAGAGTGACTCCATGGATATCAGGTGATGCGACGTAGTACTCTCTTAAATTGTTAGCTACATTTGGTTCAGATCTGCGCGTAGCCTGAAACCTTGTTCTTTGTTTCTGATGTAGGGGCGCGGGGGTTCCTGCTGCGTGGAATTATGGTGCGGTTGAGAGGGCTCTGCGGGATGCGGGTGTACAAGACGGTAGATTCATATTCGAACCAGCCGTTGGCAAGGTGTTCGACTCCACTGAAGAAGCTTTCGAGTTTGTGAACATGTATTCATGGGAATCTGGTTTCGGTATACGATTCGGAAGGAGCAGATGCAACAAGAGTGGGAGGCGCACGATGCAAGACATTGTGTGCGCTTGCGAGGTATTTGTTGTCACCAATTAGCTTTTTGTGTTATCGCAGGGGTCCGACGACTAACAAGAACTTTTTTTTCCCAGGGGCGAGACAACCGGTTGGACACCAAGTCGGTCAGGTGTGGATGCTCGGCCATGGTGCGGCTGTTGAGGCAAGAGGACGACACCTGGTTCATCAGCAGGTTTGTTTCACAGCACACTCACCCAATGTCAATTGGTTGCGGTGAGCGCCGTCAGTGGAAGTCTCATAGCCGTATAGACAAGATGACTAGGGATCTGGTTAGACACCTAAGGGACAATAACACTCAGCTATCTCGTGTGTGTAACATCATTGGATCCATGCACGGTCCTTCTTCCTATGTCCCTTTCAGTCGGCAATCAATCAGATCGCTCTGCGGTCGTCTGGCACAGGAGTCGATAGTGGGGGACATGGAGAAAACACTGGCAATTTTTGAGAAAATGAAAGCAACAGATCCTGAAATGGTTTTGAACCTCGACGTCGACGACCAACATCGTGTTAGATCGATGTTTTGGTGCCATGGTTCAAGCCGTAGGAATTTCGCATGTTTCGGTGACGTCGTGACCTTCGACACAACGTACAGGACGAACTTGTACAACCTCCCTTTTGGACTGTTCGTCGGTGTTAATCACCATTTTCAGAGCGTTGTGTTCGGTGCGGTGTTGTTAACCGAAGAAACAATTGAAGCATTCGAGTGGGCCTTTAGCACATTTGTGGCGGGGGTGGGGGGCGAGCCAG
>LAPY01002774.1:20197-33861 GCA_000970635.1 Eragrostis tef
GGGGGGGGAGGGGGGGCGAGCCAGTCACGATGCTTACAGGTAGTCAACTGACCTTCCTCTTTTGATGCTTACAGCGCACACTGATGGTTACAGGTAGTAACGATTAATCGTTTTGCAGATCAGTGCCAGGCTATGAGGGCGGCCATTTCTACACAGCTGCCCAGGACCTGTCACAGATGGTGCAAGTGGCATGTGCTGCGGAAAGCGAAAGAGTCTCTCGGGCCAGTGTACACGAAGAACTCGAGGTTCAAGAGGGAGCTGCATCACCTGCTCGATGAAATCGTCGGGGTAGATGAGTTTGAGCACCGTTGGGAGACGCTTATTGCGTCTTACGGGCTCCAAGGTAACCAATTTCTAGAGAGGGCTTTCGAGAACCGCATGATGTGGGCGAAACCTTATTTCGCAGAAACTTTCTGCGCTGGAATGACCAGCACGCAGAGGAGTGAGAGTGCTAACCATTTTCTCAAGACCTACGTTCCTAGAGCTGCACCAATGCACTTGTTCGTCACGCAGTACAACCGCTTAATATCGGACCGTCTGGCCAATGAAGGGAAAGAGGAGCATGCTACAAAGCAGGTTAGTTTCTATCGACATGTCTTCATCTTTGAAACACAAAATGCCTTTAGCACAAATGTAGGTAACGAAATGTTGTGCCTAAAAATATCTGCAGGTATGCAGACTGATGAAGATTGGTGTGCCGGTCGAGCACCACGCTGCACGCGTATACACGAGGAGGATGTTTGATCGTTTTGATAAAGAATTATTTCATAGCGGTTCTTTCATCTGTTCGGGACCTGATGACAATGGTTGTTACCAAGTTTCGGTGATCGACGAGACCGCGGGACATCCACACGCGCAGAGGAATTTTGCTGTGCATGGTTCCGACGACGGATCAAAGTATTTCTGTGACTGCAAGATGTTCGAGCACGTTGGGATGCCTTGCAGGCACATTCTAAATGTAATGGTTTGTCTCAAAATAAGCAAGCAAACGGTGTCTCTCATTTCTCGTGGACTAACACATCAATTTGTTGTGTGCAGGTGCTTGTTTCCCAAGGATCCAGGGAGCTACCTCCCGGGCTAGTGCTTAAGCGGTGGACAAGAGACGCTAAGGACGCCTTCTCGGAAGAGGAATGCGGTGATGGGGAACAGGTTGAGGCCGACCCATCTTCATTGCATCAAGTGATGTATGCAGCCGCGATGGAGCTGGTCGGCATGTCAGGTAGTTCTAGACAGGCTTTTGATGTTGGGCTCAGCTTTGTCTCACGAGCGAAAGAGGCAATTTCATCAATGACAGTCGTCCCTGCCGCCGTGCCACCTGCTGCTGCGACGGAATCGCTTGAGGAGGTTGCTGTTACCGGATCGGCTGTTGGTTCAGCTGTTACCACGGTTGCTGCCCCTCCAAGGGTTCGTTCTAGGGGGCGACCGAAAGAGAAGCGATTTAAGTCTCCAATAGAAAGCCCTGGTTCGAGGAAGAAGAAGAAGACCAACGGACTGCATGCCTCTCCTAGGGCCGGGAAGAAACGGAAGGTGGCGTCTCAACAAAAGACTCAAGATGCTGATGAATCCCGTCGTGTTGCGATGAGGTGCCGTTCTTGCGGGAGCAACGAGCACTACACTTGGAACTGCAAGGGTAAGGAGGAGCCCGTGGCTGCTGCAACTAGTGCAAGGAGATGCAAGATTTGTGGCGAGGTCGGCCACAACAGGAGTACTTGTGGAAGGAAGTCTTCCTACAAGCGCGGCGGCCCTTAGCTTCTCTCATATTTGTATGCGTCTCAGGATGTCAGGTTTCACTCTAATGCATGTATCCGTGACGTTTTGTTGATCTGAATACAACTATCTGTATGGTTTGATGCTTTTTCCAACCGAACCCACTGATATTTTTGAATCACAACGGTCGCCAGATTGTTCCGTTGGCTACGGTCAGCCAAGTTGGTTGTCCTATATAATCTGGTGCTACCGAGCAAGCAGCGTCCGAACTTAGTTTGTGCAGCTGAACAGCCATGTCTTCTTCCACAGCTTCATCGACAAGATCTGGGTACGTCGCCATGTGCAGCCAGCTATGCGGCTGCGGTTACCCAACCTATGCGTTCAGGTCCGGCACGGCGAGGAATCCAGATCGCTTCTTCATCAGATGCGTCAAACGGCGGGTTAGTTCAATGTATATTTTGTTTTGGCATGCGATTGGTTATGACTGGTGTCGTCTCTGATATTTTGATCCCTTTTTGTTTGTTATGTTGTAGTGTTCTTACTGGGAATGGGTGGACAAACTTCCCCGGCCGCCAGTGATTGCACAGATCTCCGGTGATGATGTTCAAGAGTACACCGTGAGGGGTCAACGCGTTGATGATGGGGCTGTAGCGTCAGGCATGGCAGCCATGTATGATAGCCTTGTTGGCATTCGGAGGATGCTACTCTGTGTTATCGTAGCTATGATTTGGGTAGTGTTTAGGGTGTAGCTTTGGTATTTCTATTTATCATCATGTTATTTGCAAATTTGTATCGGTGGGTGTTGTTACTTTGCCATTTATTGTTCTATGAAAACAGTCTACGGGTACTGTATTCCAACCATTCGACCGATCTGACTTGCCTAGAAGAGTCTTGGGTGTGATCAATAAATTAATGGGCTTGCAACTATAAAACGATCGGTTCAACCAATTTGAACATAAAATGCAGTACGCATGGTTCAGTACTAAGGAATCCAAAATAGAATTAGTTCAGTACAAGCACGATAAGATGAAACATGAAATGGACCACAGTAGTCCGAAGTTCATTATGGAATAAAAAGACTTGATTCTATTGTAGGGGCTGGATTGATGATTCAGGCTCCATTAGCCGTGGCCTCTGGAGATGTGTGCTCTTCATTGTCTGGTCCAGATGATTCAACTATGCTTCCTTCTGGCTCTTGCTTCTTCTTCCCCTTGGTGGATGAGCTGCAGGCGCGGGCTACAAGCTCTGATATCGCCGGCTTTGCTTTGTTTGAGCGCATTGTAAGGAGCTGGAATGTGAGATCCTTCCTTGTTTGAGCGGCTTGGCCCTGTGACAAAAGTTGGGTTTAGTTATAAACTTTGCAAGCTGCCTTTTAAGGAATGAACCATCCATAATAAAACAAAGGAAATGGTTGTTGATACTTACATCGCGGGGCGGGTCACAGACTGACTTCCCATTGTACCACCTCATGCAGTTCAACGCCAGTATTCCTGAGTTTACCCTGCAGGTTAGATGCCTTAGCCGGCTTAGTCTCATGAGCTAAACAATACGAGGTATAAGTGGTTGATCGCTTACGCAGCTGGCTTCCGGCCACCGGCCATCATCAGCTTGGGCGTCCATTTCCCATGGCCCATCGTCGGGTTCCCAGTAGCTCTCCTCATGCAGTGCATGACCTCTGCAAGCAGCTTCTTGCAAACAGCGGTGTGCTCAAGAACCTTGGATTCTTCGACGGGGTGTCTGATCATCGGATCCATAATTGATATGACGTTTGACGTAAAGTCAAATGCATAACACGACCAGTTGGAGCTCAAACAAACAAGAGTCAGCACCTGCATGCAGGGTTTAAAAGATGTTGAATTTGAAGTTAGAGTGAAATCATTCCAAGCAGCACAACAGATTGCAATGAACGCAGATATAAAACCAACTCACAATAGAACAAGACTTGATGTCGTATGGTGGCGACGGATACATGAAGTGGTCAAAAGAAGCTTCGGGGCAGATTGTCCCATTTGCCACCATGATCTGCTCGCAAAAAGAGAATTAAACTAAGTGATGTGGTATTCAAAGAACTGATATTTTGCTATTCAGAGCACTAACCCCCCATGTTGGGTCCACGTAATGCCGTCCTGGGCAGTTTGGCCGTCTGAAAATTGTTTCCTCCTCAAGCTCTCTAAGTAGGCGTATGACCACTGATGCCATCTCGACATCAAGTGGAGTCTGCCACAGCAAGCGCTGCCGGATCTCTCTGCCTGTCAGCTTCACTTCTGGAGCTCCGTCGATGTATAGCCACAACCTGCGGGTGGGATGTAATTTAACCAATTACGAGTAGTGTTCTGATAACATATGAGAGAGTAATCGTGCTAGAGGGACGGCGCACTCAACTGTGACAGGATGTCATCGCTGGCCTTGTTCTCTATCCAGTCGCACACCTTCAGTGCATCCGTGCGGACCGGCATCCTGTGACGATGCGTAGCACAACTTGGATTCGCGCATAGTTTCCGCCTTTTGCCGGACAACTGGTCAGCACCGGGGTCCTCTATCGTGGCAATTGGACTTTTGTATGCGGCACACCTAAGGCCAATACTTCCTGGCATGAACTCCATCTCCGCCGTCCTCCCCTCGTCCTCCAGACAAACGGCATCGCCGGGTTGGCCGTCCCAGGGGGTTGGTTGAGTTGGCGAGCTGCTCGACTTGACGGACCTGAATTTGTTTGCAAGCTTGGTATAAAGCCGAGTGGGTGTGTAATAAATCGAAAAAAATATACGATACAGAATTGTACAGTTCGCTCACCGTCTCTGTGGCTTGTGCGCAGAGCACTGGCCTGGATCCTGCGTAGCGTCGTCGACGCAGGCAAGAAGGGCGGTGATGTGATCCCTTATCTCCAGGAGAGCTTCAGTGCGACGTGGGCAGTTGCTTGTTGACAGCGTGCGGGTAATTTGCTGGTGGTTCAGGCGAGACATCCGGGAGCACATCTCCTTAAACTGCTTCATCATTGTGCCGTCATCTACCGAATCCGCGAACTCCTACGTGCGGTTAGAAAATTGGTTAAGATGATGCATGATAAGGTAGGTCGGTGGATGCATTGTTGTGGTTACCTTATTCAGATCCACTGCTTCGTCCTCTGTGGCAGCCCCGTGCACCTCGTGGAACGGCTGCCCGCAGATGACTCCACCTTCATCCTGCGTCAGGGGCAGCTCCTGTGGATGAGGAAAATTTTGCAAACGCGTTAGTAGGCGCCAGACGAATTAGCAGGAGGCAAGAGCTGCATTTTTAACGAAAACAGAGGGACCGTACTGTCCCGGGGGCGTCACAGGGCCGGATCTCTGTTCCACCAATAGAGAGAGCCAGGTGTGACATGGTGCTCGTGGTCGTGTGGGGCATCGAGTGATTAGAAGCACGCCTGGATGCGACTCGGACGGCGGTGGATCTGGAGGTGGTGACCGTTGCCCGGCGGCGAATGTGTTGGGTGTGGATGGAGGACGGCAGCTGAAGCTTGGATGGAGAAGATGGCTATGGAGTTAAGCCGTTTGGGTCGAGAAATGCTGGGCCAGATCTATATTCGCTCGCAAGTATGTGATGGTGGCCCTGTTGTGTGGTGGGTTACATGGTGTTATTGGCGCGGCAACAAATGGGTCGCATCCGGATGGTTAGCTCCCGGGCTGGACATTGGGTCGGAACCAGACAGCAGGCACGATATGGGCCGAACAATAAGTGACGGTGCGACTTGTTGTAGGAAAAAAAAGATGTACGTAGCTAGTGCCACCCACCGGATAGACTATGGGGATAGTGGCCAGATAATCGAGTACCAAGAGAGTGTGCCGAAGCTGGAAAAGAACAATCGTATGGACACTAATGTTAATGCAATGCACTGATTAAAAATTCCGATCCGGTTTGCATCGGCAATACCTCGTTGTCTACTGCATGCTGTGATTCTTCGTGGCTTACAACATCTACTTCGATTTGGTCAACCTCGTTTCCTTGAGCAAGGATCGTCGCCCGACCGATGCCATCGGTCATCCTCATCACTTCACGGCTGTTCTTTGCTTGGAGGGTCTCTTCACATGCTTGCTTGTCCCCGATTACAACAACGCCCTAGAAAAGTAAAAGATGCAATCAGTTTGGATGGTGGAATCGATGAACACTTGTAGTTCCTGATTTTGATCAGGGCAATGACCTGGCTTGATACTTCAACATGCCTTGAATACAACTTCGGGTCTATCTCCCCGAAATCAAGGTCGTCCTGCGAGCAAATCAGCGGACCGGGTAAGTAAATCAAAACCATTGATATGAACGGCAGAACTGGTAAAGAACAATTTGGCAGCGCTTTCTCACCATCGATGCTGGGCTCGTTAGAATGGGGCCCTGGTGTACTGCTTCTTGCCCTTCATCTCTTTCGAGCGATTCAAAGAAAGACGAGTCGAACAAGCCTTTGTCCCAATCGGCGAACGAGGTCGCCTTCGAGCTCTGCTATAATCACGAATAAAGTGAAAGGAAAGCGATGGCAGTAAGCATGGCGGGAGAGGATGCAATTGTTTGTGTCGGAGGTTAGACAAACCTTGCCGCCTTCCATTTTTCCCGGTGGCACCACCGCCCTTGACCTTGCTGGCAACAGTCCTCCTGCTATCAGGAGAATGGATGGAAGCGAATAAAGCTGACTGTTGGCCGTAGGGGGCGCACGCGGTTTGTATTAGATTTCGCTGGCAGACCGATTGTTGTTAAGTAGATTGACGTCTGTAACGTAGAAATCGTGCGAGCATCTACGCATAAAATTGCGTTGTGGCCTCGTATACCGTGCTGCTGGTGCGCCTCCTGTCTTTGCCGTTGGGGGCAGGAAGATGCATTTACTTTCGTATCGTGAGAAAGATTTTTTCTAAATGTAGCTGACCTAGGGGCTGCTCAGTGCTGGAAAGTAACCGGGCCTGGCATCGTGGTGATGGATCGGACAATACATGAGACCAATGGCAATCGCATGGATCATTTTATTCAATCAGTAGATAGTACACTACATGAGAATACAATTTGCATGCACGGGCCAAATTAAGTGGACCTATAGTGGTCGTTGTCAACCGTGCTAAAAACTTCTCCACTCTCGACCAGCTCGTCCAAAGAGGCCCTGATGTCCTCCATAGGTTGGCCCCTATGCTCCTGGATTGATTGCACGCTTAAACCAACTGGGCCACACCTGCGATTGCATACGATAACAAATTGTTAATTAAAAAATGATCAATGCCATGCGTATGGAACTAGTTGATCGGGACGATACGTACTCAGATGCTTTCTGCCTCAGCAGTTCGATGATGCTGGGCCTCTTGGGAACGGGATGAATCTGCATTGGGATGAAAGACTGTCAGGGAAAATTGTGTCGCACAGCTACAGAAATTGAAAATTCAATCTTACCGGCGAAATGTCACGATTTGTTGTTAGGTAGACGTGAATCGCGTGTAAGAAGTGGTGCGTGACGTGGTTAAAGTCCACCACCTTCCTGGAAATGTGAATAGGATAGTTATTAGGAGGGAGCAAAGGCATCCTTTTTGGTCCTAGCTTAGCCTGTTGGTTTAAACGTAGACGTACACGCAGTTGTAGACTTCCAGGTTTGTCACTCCATCAAATTTGATGAGTTTCCCAGTCAGAATTGCGTACTGTCCATTCCTAGAATGCAGGCAACTTGCATTTCAGATTAAAAATTAATGGGAAAAACAAGGAGATACATGAGTTGTACTGACTTTATGCTTAAGAAATCAGCGTCGAAACCGTCCCCCGAGAAAGACCTGACATCAAACTGGGGCTAAGCCAACGCGTTATAAGAATAGCATGTACTTTTTCCTCATGAGATGGCTTACCAGTAGATGGAGTCTATCCGGCCAGTCCCGTCATCGACTGAGAACGTGGCCCTCTGGTCTACCACGGTGATGTTTAGCAGGCGGCCTACTACACGGACCTGCAAAAGCCGAGTGAGCATGCATTGAATTAAGGCATGGCGCCTGGACAGCCTGGTTGGTGCCGTTGTACCGTGGAGAGGACAGTGTTGTTGATGACGAGAGGCCATGGACCGTCCCTTTCGGCGTCGCGGCACTGTTTCAGGGTGACGGGCATGATCGTTCTTTCGACATTGACCTTGCAGTCAAAGCGGACAGTACCCGATGTCAAACACATGCATTTGAGGTAATGACAGGATGCATAAGCTACTTCGCTGCACCTTGTTTGGCGGTCGCACGGATACGATTCCGGACGAGGGCTTGGCGGGACGGTCATGGTGGCTAGCTGGTGGCACGGGCACGAACATCTTACCGTCCGTGCCTGAACTCGTGGTGTCTGCACGTCTAGGCGGAGACAAAGGATGGGCGGGATCCATTGGATTGAGTGTGGACTGAGGTCGGGTATGATGGAGAGAACCAACTTAGGTGTTTTTATAGCCACCACTAGGTAGTCATTTGCGCGGTTTACAAACTGACATAAATTTTTGCAAGAATACACAGACGTTGCAAACGTTTCGCTATATGAAAAATGAACCACAATCTGGTATGGCTAGTTGCAACAAAACTCAAACATTGCAACCCACCGGGACGTAAAGAAGGAACCACATGAAATAACGGCTCTTTTGGTTGCTTTACGACTAAATCACTAGTCTTCTACGTCTTGAATGAACTCGCGAGGCAGCTGCCCCCTGTTTCCTTTCAGATGCATTAGATCGTAGAGTATATCCGCCTTCGCCTGCGTAATGTACGCCTGAAAATAATGTATGGGTTACTTATTTGGCACGAATAAACATGACCAAACAACACTGCTCAACTGAGAGCCTAACCTGTTCAGTTTTAACGCCGTGCGTCAGGCCGTCGTAGGTGCGACAGAATTGAAGCGCAAGCAGGACGCTGTCACTGCGCGGGCATCGATAGTTGACAATATGAGATGACGCGTAGAAACAATTTGAAACGCAACTAGAAGGCAGCCTATTGTATACCTTGCTGTTCTTCCTTGATCGTCCGAATATTTAGGAGTGTCCACGAAAACCTGCGTCCATCCTTTCCAATTTACTTGCCACCCATCAAACAATTGTTCAGTACACTTTTTCATGGCATTTAGCAAGCTACTTGCAACGATCTTGTGCTTCTCCCACCCTTCAGGGCAAGCTCTTGCCGAAAAGCACGGCGCGTACATCGTCTGCTGTAGCCTCATCATGTCCCACGCGCATGCTGCCCACTTGCCGGAGACGTAAACTATGCAAAAAAACTGCGAGGCAGTTAAAAAAACTGGGGACAGCGAAATAACACAAGTAGGCGGGGGATCTGATGCAGCTTCGGCTTACCAGCTGGCAGCGGGACAGCTCGTATTTTACATGACTTCCCATGAATTGTTCCTGGACCGATGAAGCATGGATGAAATCCTCGCCAGCAACAACCCGCATCTGAAGTCATGGACGCCATCAGCCAATGTTTGTGAGTTATGCAACCAAATGTTAAATAGCACGCAAGCATACTAACAGCGAAATCTGACTCAAGGAAATGACGCCATTCTTTCCTACAGCTGACGGTAGGATATTCAACGGATTGCTGTTGCGTGGACCTGAAAACTACATCACACGTGTGAGGTTGCAGTTGGCCCTGCTCGGAAAACTGCTTCTTTAGCTCGGCCCCCGTGACCTCAATGTATTTTGGTGCGTCGTGCATCAACCATGGCCTGCATTCCCCGGGCATTTAGTGCATCATAAAAATGTGGCTAGTGTGTTAGGGTAAGCGGTGCGGGGCGTACCTCGTATCGTTTAATTTTGCTCGCATGACCCATCTGTAAAAATCCATCGCTGCTAAAGGGTTTCTAGTTGCCAGGCGTTCCCTGGTAGGTGCTTTCGCTATAGCAGTTTGTGTTACCATTTTCTTCTTGATTGGTGACGTGCTATACTCGGTCTCCGGTGCCTTCTCGTTCAGGTTAAGTTCGCAATCGTCGATTGCTCGCTTTGCCCACAAGAATGACTCTGAAAACGATCTTGTGTCCATACTTTTGCGTTTTTGTCTTGAACTCACTGCAATCGGAACCTGATGGGCTTTTTGGTGGGGAATAGGTGATTCGGGGGACAGGTCGCATGGCGCGGGTGTTGACGAATCGGCGCATGATGCTGCACGTAATGAACTGTGTGTTAGAAAAGAGTATACAAATGTTCAAGCGTAACAAATTGTTGGGGAAAAAAATGACTGGACCCTACTCACGCGGAATGTCTTGCAAAAACCCGGCCTTTTGGCTGCTGGCGGGCGTCCGGGCCTTCGTTTCTGTATAGCTTCGATGGCTAATTGGGCCTGTGTTCTTGCTAACTGGGCTGCTCGACAACATATTGACGAGGTTGCAGAATAGCACGTCTGTTTCCGACTCAATTGCTAACCTTGCAGCAGCCAGATGTTTGATGCATCTAGCCTTGAATTCTTTCACTGCCAGCATTGGTAGCAATAGAATATCTTCTTCTTGTTTAGTTGTTGCATCTGGTGTATTTTTCATGTCCCTTCACGTTGGTTTCATCCTTGTATAGCCCATGCTCGGGTGCTATAACCTGCAAAAGGGTTATGATGAATGGATGCGCACCAGTCTTGTAGTGCGTTCGTGTTGTGAAACTTACCGACCCGCCGCCAAAGACGCGACGAGGGATTGATCCCTCGAGTCCTATCGTGTCAGCCATCACAAGCCTGGCAACACGCTCGGCATCGAAAAACTTGGCTCTCGGAAACAGACGATGCGGCACCGAATTGAGTCCGTGATTCTTGTGGTCGAAGTATATCACCTGCGAGACTGGTTTGTTAGTATAACCGAGTTCATCTCAGCCGCTGCATAGATGTTGCAAATAGAAACGACGGCATACATTGAAGAAAAGCATGGGCCCAGCATCAAGGCGCGGACGGCTTGGTTCCGTGCGGGCTGTTGATTTTTGACCCGGTGGACATGGGCTGACGATCAGACAGTGCACAAATTCGGCCCAGTCGTAACGGTGGGCCGTGCTGAGGTCACCTATTCCGTCAACCAAGGTAGCAACCTCATCGTCCATGGAAAACAAACTAGTTAGCGTATAGACCAGGAAAGATGCCATGGTGCGAGCTTCGGCCTTGTGACCTGCCGGCTGTATTTCTTCTCTCAAAATTCTCTCTGACACTGACCGTAGCGTATCGCCTGGGAGGGCACCGAGCGTGCTAAGCAGTTGTATGGTGGCCATATTATTAGGCTTGGTTGTGGAGATGGAAAGTCGCTGCCCCGTCGGCTTAAGGCCGAAAACAATTGTGACATGGTTAACTGACAATGCAAGTGAGTGTTCACTATGTAGTTTGAACTGGTGGGTGTCATGATCCAGCCTAGATGCTAGCCATCTGCTGAACTTTGGATCGAAGCGAACAGGCCTGATGGATGCTACGAGCTCCCACAGTCCTGTTCGTCGAGCTAACTCGATTTGGCGAGGACTGAGACGGCTTACAACATTGCATAGCTCGCGTAGTAGAACAGTGCTGCGGCAAGCTTCTTCCACCGAAGTTCCCTTCCCCTTTCCGGCAAGAGGTTGCTCTCTGCCTGATCTCTTGGAGCGCGAGTTCCACGATAGTTCGAATCTGTCAACAACAGATGAACTGCAAAATTCGGAAAAATAATGGTGGATCACATCAGCTAGAGCATAGCTGGAAGAAAAGACGAATTGATATGGCAATTTGCTTACCTTATTGGTGCTGTTGTCATTGCATAAAGAGGTGAAATGAGATCTGAGTAGTTAGTCCCGGGCGCCAATAGTGGACTAAGTCTTCTGTGAGCACCCGATGTGAGAAGCTGAGGTGAAGCAGCTTGTATATGTAGACATGTAGGGTTCCGGCAATGATATGGCGCGGTGTGCCAAAAAAACTGGATTCAAATTCAAACAAGGGCATACCCCCATTGCCAGCGCACACATGGCACACGTCCCGGTGTGTTCTCGTTAACAGCCAACCAGTGAGTTGCGTAAGTGTTAGCTGGTTTTCATGAAAATGTTTGATTGTGCCTGTTTCCCTCACTCCTTGTGTATCGGGCAGCGCTCTGGGCCGACTATAAGATCCGGCACAATACTCTGCATCTGCACAAGGCATTGTTAGTTCACCATATTTCTAGTAGATGGCGAGCAACAAGCGCTCATCCACCTCCATGGCGGCGAAGTGGGCGGATCTGCCAGCGGACCTAGTGCGCCGGATTCGTTCGCGCCTCGTGTGCGTGGTGGACCGCGTGTCTGCCGAACTGGTGTGCACACCATGGAAGGCGGCGCTAGAGGAAGAACAGCACCCCCCTGCGCTCCCCTGGATGCTGGTGCCTTGCCGCCGGGTTTGCCATGTCAACCCGGAGGGGGTCCGGCGTGCGCATTTTTACTGCGTGCTCTGCGACCGCGCGCACAACCTCCGGGTCCCTGGGCACACCCATGGGGTCCGGTTCTTCGGGTGCTACGAGGGTTCCTGGTTCTTCATCGCCAACGGCCAGAACTGCGGATACGCGCTGGTGAACGTGAAGACTGATGTGACCATCCAGTTGCCGGAGTTCGTGTCTTGGGATGCATTCAAGGTACCACAGCCGATGGTGGTACGTGCATCGACCCTGTCGTGCTGCCCTTCGGATGCGCGTCGGTGTGTGGTGGCTTCCATCGTGACCACGTTTGAGCGCCCGTTCTTCTGCCGGACTCTAGTCACCTTTTGCAGGCTTGGGGCCATGCTGGGCGTGTGCACGACCGAGGTCGAGGTGGAGGACGTGGCCTACTACGCTGGGTCCTTCCACTTCCTGATGAGGCTGGAGAACACGATCGTGTGCACACCCGTCATGTTGGAGGATGTGCCTGACGACCTGTCCATGGTGAGGCATTACCGGCACTTTGGCCAGTTGGCGCACAACCGTCGCTACTGGATCAAAGGACGGTATTTGGTCGTCAGCCGCGGGGAGCTGCTCATGGTCGTCCGGTTCAACCCGTGGATGGAGGAGCTCACCAATGAGTTCACCGTCTACAGGATGCAGCATGCCGCCGACGAGTTCTACACTTGGGCCCCGCTTGACGGTCTTGATGGAAGAATGATATTTCTTGGTAAGGGTTCATCTAGGTGCTACGAGGCAAGCGAGGTGGGTGGCGGGCAGCCGGGTGTCTACTTCCACGACGACGATTCGTTCGACCACCCGGCTGCTGTCGCGTACGGGTACCGGGGGAGGCGCTATTCCGTCAGCGACAACGGCCACTGGGAACGGCCGGGTAGCCATATTCACCGCTGGTACGACTGGAGGCTACCGAGCAACAGCAGCGGCCCGGTCTGGTACTTGCAGTAAGCGGCAGGAGAGAGGCCGGGACGGGCCTGGGCTGTTAGATTTCTTTTCTACTGTTGTTATGAGTAGTGTTTGTTTCTTCACCGTGTCAGAGTTGTGATCCTTGTTGTGAGTGGCCGTGAGTACTAATTGCATGTTTTCTTTAGATCCTTGTATTAAGAATTGTGTTTTGTATTTTCATCTTGTAACAATGTGTTTACGTGCAGTGTTGTAATCCAGTGCTTTGTTAAGGACCAACCTAATGTTGTTGTCATGCACTCAAAGAACTGTTTTTAGCATGTGCGTTTACAACAAAATGCTACTCCCAGTACTAGTATTGGGAGTAGATGAAAGCACATGATCAAGCTACATTGACTGATGGGCTACAGTAAGGGCTCCTTTGGATTGGAGGAAAATTTTTCCTTTCCTGCGTTTTTCCTATGAAATTGAACTGTTTCCTGTGAAATTCCTGTACAATTCCTGTGAAATTCCTGCGTTCCAAACGAGCCCTAAACTTGAAACTTCCCCGACTGGGTAGCCTGCAGGTCCGTTCACATCAGCAAAACGGAGCTCTAGCTGGTGCGGCCCTTCGCGGTTTACTCCTGGGCTTGCACGGGCGCGGCGGCTCTTTCCGTTTTGCTGCACCGACCTGCAACCAGCGGCAAACTTTGGCAGGGAGGAACTTTGGCAGCCGC
>LAPY01002775.1:5510-28086 GCA_000970635.1 Eragrostis tef
GCGCCGCCTCCAGCTTCCTTGCGCCGCCGTCGCCACTAGCAGCAGCATCAACAACAGCGCCGCCGCCACCGCGGCGCGTGGAGGATAGGCTACGGTCGCTGCCGCGGGCGGCTCTGGCTATGTAGCAGCGGCTCGGCGTTACCCCTCGAGCGCGCGGACCACCGGCGCCCATCGCGTTGTTGACCGGAGCCCGGACGCGCTGGCGCGGGGCGCGGGCGGAAGCGGCCAAACGGACGGAAACGGTTTTCGAAACGTCCGTTACAACATGCCGGCGTCGGGTTATCTGGCGACGGAGGGCGCGCATGTCGGACGGGCCGGCTAGTGACCGAGCGAGGGAGTAACTGCCATGCTGTGGCGGCCTGTGCGAGCGTCTCAGCGCGCGTGCAGTGGCCGCGGGGGCGCGGGCACGAGACGAGAGCGGTGGCGGTGGGCAACCTCCTCGTGTTCTCAGAGACTTGTATTGTGATGGCCTCGCCGAGCCGTTCCCTTGGTTGTCCGGTCCCTTGTTCCCTGGCGCTCGTCGGTCGGTCGTCTCGTCCCGTGCGGCCAGCCTCGTGTTCTCGACTCAGTCAGGCCAGCCGGGCCGGCGAAGATGGCCGTAGATCGCAGGAGCGCCCCCAACGGATTAGATTGCCGTAGATCGCAGGCCTGCCTGCCTGCCCTGTTCCTGCTTTAGCTATTCATTCGCGGCACAACGACGATCACAGACACGGGTTCATGAGCCAGGATAAGTTTGTTAGTGCAGTACCTCTGCGGAATCGCCGCCTCTCCGCGGCTCCCGTCCTCCGCCTCCGTCGCCGGCCGCAACCGTCGCGGCCATGAGGAGGAGCAGCAGCACGGCGGCCGCCGCGCGTGTGGCCATGGAAGATATATGTGAAAGCGTGAAAACGTACCAATCTGAAGATATATGTGATAAATTCTGTTATCATTATGTTCCCGTGTATCTTCGAGATACGGTCCCAGTTTCCCTGCATGCCGACAGAATAAGGAACTTGTAAGCAACTTATGCATCATGGTCAAAATAGTTTTCTAATCAGGTTTCCCCCACACCCCACCCCCTTCTCTTTTTGAGGAAATTGTAAGGCAACAATAAATTTAGAGAGGCATACAGACAAAGGTCCTTCATAAATGTTTCTGTTGACTACACTTGAGCCATTTATCGACAAGTACCAGAACAATCTAAATCTCTTTGGAACGCCACAAGGTTCTAAAACTTGATACCAACAGAAAACATCAATGGGGCATAAGTTTTTTCCCTACGCGAGTACATATTCAAACAGGTCCAAAAGCTTCAACTTAGATGCTGTAACTGGCACAATTAAGAGGGCTTCTGCCTTCCAGCATCAGCCAAAAAAAAAAGAAGAAGAGATTTTACCTTGAACCAGTTCCAAGCAGTCTCACGTGCTTCAACACTAATACCTCGAAGCACATATGTTGCATCTTGATTGCGAACCTGGCAGACAGAGAATTGATTACATCTTAAATTCTTACCAGAACAAAATTGCAAACTCATCACAGGAATAATGGATAAAACAAAAGGTCTACCTCATTGCTGAGAGCGAAATTCAATGAGTCAAGAACAATATTTGCATCTTTGCAAGAACACAATGTACCTAAAACAAGGAGATAAAGCATTCAGGAATAATCTACTCCTAACACTTTAGCAAGTTTTATATGGTTGAAAAGCCACATACCTAACACATGTTCCTTTTCCTCCGCTACAGCTGACTGCCTGTAGACTGTTAGAAGATCATCATATCCAGATCTATTTGAACTAGTAACATTCTGCATCACAGCAAGGTATGCAGCCTGCAGAAACAACAGATGACATACATAAGAGGAGATAAAAAAGGAAAAAGAAAAAACAAGGACAACATGCGATAGGGAAAAGGTAGGACCTTTCTAGTATCTGGAGGAAGAAGGGATGTGTTGCGGTCATGTACAAAGATACGGAAACGCCTGACTCCCTCATCTATGGTTTTAACATGTCCAAGCTGGACAAGAGCCTCCAAGAGATCTAGTCTAAGCAGAGCATCCAGGTGGCTCTCACAGGTCCTCAGTTTTAGCATTTGAGTATGCGTATTTTCTGATGTATGCAGCCATTGCTTTCTGAAAGAGCAAAATCAATGAGAATGTACTAGGCCATAAATCATGGAACTAGAGAGCGAAAGTGAAGAAAAATGGACACAGGCGAAAATACAGCTTCTTGTGACAACAAAAAGAATAAAAGGTAGATACAGATTACTATGTAATACTTTTATCCTACCAAATTAGCCACACTTTAGTCTCGCAGACCAATAACTTAGTCCATTGGGGGATAAACTGATTGATTGAGGCCATGTGACTAATTGTTAGTTGACTAATTTCAGTCCCTGGAGGATCACTTTAGCCCATCAAGGGACTAATAGTAATCCTATTAGTCAGGGGAACCCAACTAATAAGGACTAAAAATAATCCCTATAGTATGAACTTACAGAGATACAGATTTACTATATGAAACATTATACATTTTTTAAGTAATAAGAGTGTTGTTGATGCATCTGGTGTCACGACCCAGATTAGGGAACCGTGAGCGACGAATGAATCTGAGTGCAGGGACCAAACACCGAACTGGAGACTTGAGATCAGGCATGCCTAGGATGGTGACGTTCAAACTCAAACCCTGGGAGTAGATAAGGTACAATACTTATTCAAGTGGAACTAACAAGCAAATCTAAACCAATAGCTAATACCCGTTGCTGCTGCCAACTGCACGGGTTTCCGTGGACCCATGTGGCCTGCCAGCCAGCCCCATGACATCTGGTTTGGCTAAATAAAGAGGTAAAATTGACATGAAACTATTGCTGACTGGAATCAGAACAAAAAGTAGGATTTATGATGATTCAATTCACTTTGAAACAATGTAACCAAGCAGATGATGCTGACTAAGGCATTGGATAATGACAAGATCTAGAGAGTTTCACGGAGAGCCAGTCCAAACCTGAAAACGCTCTGGACCAAGATAATTTTGTAGCATGCGAATAACAGAAGCACCTTTATCGTAGCTTATGGCATCAAAAATTTCATCAGCTTCACTGGCATGATGTATCTCAACCTGACGAAAAAAAGGAAAGTTCAGCACCTAGATAAGTGAATAGTCGACATCAACAGCTAATGCCATGGAGATGATAGCTAAAATTGATCCCTAAACTGAGTTTTCAAACTAAAAGGAACAGCAGTCAAGTAGAAGATTCTGTAGCTATGACGAGAGCAAGACTGCGGTGAGGTTCAATTGGCAAAGGAGTTTGACCCCCTCAGTTTGGGATCAATTCCACAATCCGAATATAAAAGGCTTGGATTTGTTCCCGGAATAGTAAAGGTGTGCCTATCACGAATCGGATGATGGATGTGTTGCAGATGCAACTGTCATAATTTGCATCGTTAGGAAAGTTCAGAGATAAGTGAATAGTCGACATCAACAGCTAATGCCATGGAGATGATAGCTAAAATTGATCCCTAAACTGAGTTTTCAAACTAAAAGGAACAGCAGTCAAGTAGAAGATTCTGTAGCTATGACGAGAGCAAGACTGCGGTGAGGTTCAATTGGCAAAGGAGTTTGACCCCCTCAGTTTGGGATCAATTCCACAATCCGAATATAAAAGGCTTGGATTTGTTCCCGGAATAGTAAAGGTGTGCCTATCACGAATCGGATGATGGATGTGTTGCAGATGCAACTGTCATATTTTGCATCGTTATTATTTTCTATTTCAATAATCATATGCCGCAATGTATATTTATATACTTCTACTGCAAGCTAATGAACATCTTTCATAAGACTCTGGTCATATAAAAAACATAAAATATCTACAGTGTTATGAATGTAGCAGAAAAGGAAGAAATGAAATATTATTTTCATCCGATCGCTGGGCAGGATTATAACTTAGGTAGGAAACAGTCAAGCAGGCTACCTCAATGGGATGAGACTCTGCAAGTGAATCCAGTTTGAGAGCAGCAGCTGTGTCACCAAGTAATTGCGTCCAGATATTCCATTGTGGGAAAAAGGAATTCACCGCTAAATAACTCATCTGTTAAAACATGTCTACACTTCAATATATAGTGGTAACCTGATAACTGAAAATTCCGAAATTTTAGATTCTCATTTCATTACCCATGTAGCAAAACCTTCGTTAAGCCACAAGTGAGTCCACCATTCCATGGTTACAAGATTACCAAACCACTGGTGTGCCAGTTCATGTGATACTGAAATTGCAACCTAAAACAATTAACAGCTCAAGGTCAGTAAAGGAATGATATCTCCACAATCTTGAGCTATCCATAAGGGAGAGATAGAACTACAGAACTCATCAATATGATTAAAAAAAGGCATAAAGGATTGCAGTTGATCAATTGATATTAATAATTTAACAAGCAGAAATCTAGATGGTGGATAATAATTTAACAAAAAGCTTTGTGAGTTATGTTAGGGTACATTCTGTTTGCCAGATACTGATGAAGAATGTCCATCAAAGATCAAAGATGATTCCCGGAAGGTGACCAGTCCATAGTTCTCCATGGCTCCAGTAGTGAAATCAGGGATAGCAACCATATCCAACTTGGGGAGTGGATAGGGAGTGCCAAAGTAACTAAAATAGTTGAAAAAAGTTTATGTTAGTGATTCTATTTATGTGAAAAACAAAAAGAACACAGACTATCCATCAACTTTTATTATACTTCTCTGTGAACATGTTTGCAAGCAAGAGAAGGTATGCAATCTTACTGTTTATAGAGAGCCAATGACTTCAAGCCAACATCTAGAGCAAACTTGCCTTGATCACTCTTACCAACTTGAGTGTACACACGTACTTTGGTACTTAATACAACCAAATTACATTAGAGGATTGACAGAGGAAACTTACTCCAAGACTCTGAAGTGAAAGATGTCAAAGTAACTGTACAAAACGGAGCTGATACCTTCTGCTGTTGCACCCTCTATATAATCAAAGAAACCAACAACTACAGCCACTAAATAAGTTGACATAAGAGGTGATTCCTCATAACGAACAGTCTTGATAGGGCCAGCAACTGTTTGATCAGCTACTGGCATGTTGGACAATGCTACTAGCTCAGATGGTACTTCAAGCGTTAGCTTGAACTTGGCCTGAAATACAGAAGTGAAAAAAAAGGGGAAATGTGAGAAAATAGATACAAGCTCTTTCATATTCTAGGAACACAAAGCAATGGGTTGAAGGTGATGAGTATGATCCCACATATGTATGCTCTTGTTGGATGCACTAAAAGTGTCGTGTAGAGGACAAAACCATAACAACTCAAACCCTCAAGAATCAAAACACGATTACTCAATTTTAACATATCCCACAGAATGGAACACCTCAACGGTCAAAACCTGATTTGCTTACTCAATTTTCATCATGTCATCGCAATCACCTTGAATGCAGGCTCATCCCAGCATGGAAAGCACCGGCGAGCATCCGCAGCCTCAAACTGGGTCACCGCCATATTCTGCATCTTCCCCTTGTACTGATATGTACTGCAATAAAATGCCATTATAAAGAATGAAGGAAAGAAACAAACTGAAATAGAAACTCCGATTGTCAAAATAACTCCTAATTAACAGCTTAGGTACAGGACATGTCCCATAAGACCCTAGGTCCCTAACCATGAATCATGAATATTCTGCTTCTGCAGTAACATCGCAGTGCATACTTGGCAGTAATCATGAATCTTTGGTAGGCAGTACTTTGTTCATTTGTTCGTAAGGCATCATGATTTGCTAGGTGGCCACGAATTGAAATCTATTCACAGCGCAAATACTTGGCAGCAGGAAGAATGTTGTTCTTCTCCCCGTTTTAACACGATCCAGTGGAAATGCCATAATGGTTATTGTAGCAAGGGAAACCAATACCTCCTGTAGAATCCCCTCATCTGGTCGTTTAGCGTGCCGTTGAACTTCATACTCAGCACGCCCTCGCCGAGCGGCAGCTCCTTGGCGAACCATAGCACCAGGATTTCGTCGTCGGCGTAAAACAACACCTTCCTGGGCGCCAAATTCTGCAAGAACGGGTCCCGGACCAACCAAAGATGACATCTTGGGCGCCAGGTCCAGGGATAATGTCCCAAATTTTTTGATTCATTGAAGAAGCTCTGTTCGCGCGTACATACCCGAAAGCGGATGGAGGCCCGGTCCACGGAGAGGTCGGCGGCGTTAAGGACGAGGAAGCGGGTGGGCGCGGAGACGGCGACGGCGGTGGCGACCGTGCCGGTGAAGGTGCAGGCCACGAGGTCGGGGCGGAGGCGGAGATCGTAGCGGCGCGGCGCGGCGAAGCGCGGGAGCCGCGCCTGCCCCGCGGAACTGGGCCGGGGAGCCCACCACCGCCGGCGCCGGCGCGTAGCGAGGATGTGCTGCTGCCGCTTTGGCATTCGCGCCCTGAGAAATTTCAGAATGAAATTCGATACGATCCAATCGGGAAAGGTTGGTACTTTCAATTGGCAACGGATAACACAGAGTACACTCGTATGATCTCTAGACTCTAGACTCTAGGATACATGTGTGCTCTCACAAGATGACACCGTGTGCACGTCTGCTTTGTGAGTGAGGTGAGACGACACAAACGTAAATGAGTGCGGCGTCTCCTCGCCGGCGGCCGCGTCCCATCGTCAAGACGCGTTCGTTCCTAGGCCCCGACGCCGCCTGCCTGCCGGCATCGCATCACGTCCAATCGCCGGTAGCGCAATGCCAGCGACTCGGGCTATGGACGACTCTCTCGATGGATGTCTCACTGACCCACTCGAACGGCGCTTTTTCCCGCGATGCCAGCTCCGAGCTCGATTTCTACTAGCACAAGTACACTGCCAACGCTAAACACCCTCTCATCCAAGAAAAGATGTTGACAATCGAATGCATACATTCCTGTATAACGCTGGGCCGGGTCAGTTGGTTACCGTGGAGTACGGGACGTCGACGACGGCGGCGCCTTGCCGCAGCTCGTGCTCGCCGGCCGCCGGCAGCTTCCGCGCCGTGCCGCCATCATCGGCGGCGACAGTCGCCGCGACGAGCAACAACAGAACGGCGCCTCGACCGTAGAGCCATCATGGACGCACGCTGCTGCATTGCTGGGCGCCCGACCGTAGTAGCGCCGCTGCAGATGTTGGTCGACAGATATATGTAGCCCCGGTCAGCACGCCGCGCGGGGCCCACAAGTCACGCCGCGCCACGTCGGTAGGAGGAGGAGATAGCAGTCGCCGACATTGCCCGCGTGCGCGATGACCGAAGAGGCATCCATGGCGCGGGAGCTATCTTTTTCCTTGTAGAGTATTGCGCGTGCACTAACGTAACCCGCGCTATCTACTTTACGATGCATGCTAGCTGCTAGTCCCTAAAGGTAACATATATCATGTCAAGTCTAATGTCTCTAGGAGAGCATCGTTACTGTTGCTCCTACGGTGCTACCAATGGCTTTTCCGCTAAATTAATCACAAGTGGCTGTGGACATAGAGGCTATGAGCAGAAGTGCAAATGTTCGAATTTTGGAAAAAAAAAATAGTTTTAGGGGTTCTCAAAAGCGTTGAAATTCACTATTCACGCATATATACTGGGGGTGAATATCAGGGATGCACATAAAGTTACATCTTTAAACCCGATGATGTTCGTGAGATAAGAAAAATTGACAATTTATTTATGTTTAGATGCCCTACGGGACAAAGTGAACAAAGTTTATTAATTAGATGGAAGAACTCAGTACGTTCATGCACAAATGCTAAAGGGGAAAAAATCTTTCGAATAATGATAAAAGAATAATTTTCTTCTCAACTGAAAGCTATCAGGCGTACTATTATCTTTTATTTTCTCTATAAATATTAAGCCAACAACGATTTAATTGTAGTAACTTTTGGCATAATAAGTTCTAATCGAAATTTAAACTTAGTAACACACACTCGATATATTATAGATTATCATACTAAAATAGATAAATATGTTTTGCATGCTTTGCCGACTTAATTTCGTTTGATGATCATTCAAATAATTATTTCAAGGAAAATATACATTATCCATGCCACTCTCCCCTATTTTGGGTAGTCAGGGAGAATGTGCTAGCACTTGACGGATCTCAAAAGAAAAAATTGGGGACAATCGATTATTTTCTCACATTTTGATGCTACGGTAGCAGAGAGAGGTCGAAACAAAAGACATCAGGGGAACAAAGAGGTAAGGGTTGGTCGCCAGGATCTTTGCTTATCCATATTATTTTAATAGACATAATGATAAACTGTTAGTACTAACATTCTCTGCGAGCCTTTGTCTGTTACGTATTGACACACGATCAAGCTCCCTCCTTCATTAATATATTCTATTGTTCACTTGTTTGTATCGTTGCCAGATCGAGAACTTTTTTAGTAAGGAGTCCATTAGATGATACAAGATGTCTGCATCTGTTAGCTTTAGCACTAGTAGCCATCCTTGCATGTCTAGTCTACTGTCGGTTTATAACTAAACGACACATGACAAATAGTTGTCCACAGCAGCCATGCCAAAAAAGTGAGAACAAGTTGCTAAAGTTATAATTCACATGTTGTATTTGTTCATGTGAGCATCACGATTCACATGCAACTGGTCTTAGGATTGTTACTCTTTTATGACTCTGTTGAACGCAATTGTTATAGGTTGTAACAACAAAACGTTTGTAACACACCAAACTGGCTGGCACAACATTACTACTAGCACAAAATTCGTTGTGGAGCATCATAGGTGTCAATATAATCAGACGCAAAGAAAATATGTATAGACATATATGATCCATCAATCAACTGTACGCATCAAAACTACGATAAATATCAGCCACAACAAATTTATTACGAAATTTTAACTGGATAGTTTAAAGATCTCCAGCCTCCCCGCGAAAAAGGCTCGCGCGAAAAGGGGTGGCAACACAAAGACTGACTGTGGAGGCAATTTGTCCAGCCCCCTCGTTGTAAAAGGATGCAGGCTCGGTAACCGCTCTAATGGTTCTAAGGTTTAGGTAGTTAGGTATTCACGTAGTGGTCATTTTGGCAGTGGTTGTAGCAGATTTTAGAGTTCTTTTAGTGACCTGGTTCAAGAGGGTGACAGAGTCGACGTGACATCGCAATTTCATCGGCATGGATTTCATCGGCATGGATCAATAGAGGAAAATGTGTCTCGGTGGTGGCGGCGAGGTGAAGGCCCTTTTGTCAACGAAGAATAAGGTATTCTAGCCGCTTTATTGTCTTGTTGTGGTTGTTCCTATGGCTAGGGTTTGGTTTTGGGTGACATCTATTTGGACGTTGGTCGGATTTATGTATTTATGACGATTCTAGTGAAGGAGGCGACGACGAGTTCGATGACGGGCTCAACAACAAGTTCATCATATTTACATGTGGAAGGTTACCGGTCTACCACTCTTTTACGGAAGAGATTATGATGACGGCGGTGGATGGTGAGATGCGTGAAGTGTTTGTTTACATTAGATCATCTCGTCCGTGACATATCTGTCTGAGATGGTTATTCTAAATGATAGAATTTACGGCTTTTTTAAGATTTTATGTCTTCTATCAATAAAGATGTTTCGGTTGCTTTTGTAATGTAATACTTTAATATCAACAGAATTTCATTTGCCAATTTCAATTGCTGAATTATATCCTGTCTGTATAATAGTTTCTGGATTCAGTACTTCCTCCGTCTCTAAATATAGAGCTTTCTAGTATTTAAAAACAGAAATAGTCAGTGCGTTAAAAGATTAACATACCCTTCATTTTTAACTTACCGCATCACTCCACCAACCCTCCCTCCTACCACATAATTTGTCTTGTCCTCAAAACGCTCCTACATTTAGGGGGAAAATTCAAACTCCCAAAACGCTTGCTTAGTGCACAAAATCACTTCATCGAAATCCATCAAGTCTGTTTTCAAAAGACTGGAATACGTCTTGGCCCCTGGTTCACGGAAACTTTGGTGACTGCGAAAGAGGCAGACAGGCTCGCACGAAGCGGCGGCGGCGGCAGGAAGCATGGTGTTCGGCCGGAGCAAGTCGTCGTCGTCGACGACGCCGTCCTCTACATCCGCTACCTCCGCGGCGGCGGCGGCGTGCTCGGAGGTGCGTGCGGCGTACCACGAGTGCTTCAACCGGTGGTACGCGGAGAAGTTCGCCAAGGGGCAGTGGCAGAAGGACGACTGCGCCGACCACTGGAACAAGTACCGCGCTTGCCTCGAGGTAACCCGCTTCTCTCCGCGCTTTTCCTCCTGCACCTGAACTATGGCTTGCTCTGACTGATTGCAGTATCCTGTGCTCGTTAAAGGATCCCGCTTTTGATTGCCTCGTTTCGTTGCAAGGACACGCTTCTTGGATCGGCAGGTTCTCGAATTAGGCATCGTTAGATTGTGCTTGCAGAGAAGGAATGCGTTATTGCGCTGGTGCATATTAGAATTTAGACTGGGGTTCTTCTTGGTCGGGTTTGGATTTGGTGGCAAGACAGGTGCTTGCTAGATCTCGTTGGTCATGTACAGTTCTTGAAATTAGAACTGGAGGGCTAACTCTCTGCGACAGTCATTTATCTGAATGCTGCGCTGGAATTGGGTCGTGTTGAGTGGTTGAATCTGTTGCTCTGCAAATGCAAGATCGTTTTTATCCTGTAATTCTTTGTCTACTAGGAGACCAGTGATATTCGTGTCCTTGCATTTAGTTAATTGTTGGAGCAGACAATGAGACAAGTCGCACAACTAGTTTCATTATACATTTGTGTGGCAAAGAAGTTCATCACATTCCAAGAATTCAGAATGTTACGTCGCTGCCACTCTGACCATCCTAGATGTTGGCTTGCTGCTGTTCTGGTTTCTTGCTGATGTTGGCTTTCTGACTCCTGAATGTTATTTGAGGCCTGTATGTTCATGCCTAGTTGTTGGGTGCCAGAATGCTTTCAACAAATTACTGGTGACAGCTGGTTCAGTCCTGACTGCCAACTTAACGCTTTAGTGGCTACAAATGAAACAAAACCCCCGCCAAAGCTCACTGTACTAATTGTATTCTGTTTCCTAAGTATGGAATGTTAAAAACCTAATGTCCTAATGTAAATATAAACTCTGTTCACATTCCGAACCGATGATTACAGTGTGCTGGATCTACAGTTCTTTTTAGGAATTACAGCTTAAGTTTTTTCAATGAGAATAATAACCCGCCACGACCATTCATAGCACCCAAATATTCGATGAAATAATGGGCAAGATTTCTGCTATGAAAACACCCTATATTCATACTGTTATTTTGATAATTCAATTGTTTATACTGAACTACCGACACCTTACATCTTTTGATGTAACTACCAAAATAATCATGTTAAGTAGTTGAGTTTGACAGAGTTGCCAATCTGAGTGAGGCAGTTATTAATCGGATGGAATTTGGAAAATGAGTTTCAGTTTTGAGTTGAACATTTACCGGGCCTTCTTCCATCCATACGGGCATTTCTTGTAATCAAATTTTACATTTAATGAGCCTCTGGATTAAGATTCTGTTCCTCATGTGCTTTTGCTATATTAGTGGATGATTATCCAATCTTATTGTTTGCAGGAACATCTGGAAGACAAGCATCTGAGGCAAATCGTACTGGATGCTGAAAGTTCTAAGTTTTGTGCCCAGCTTGATTCTGATCCTCCCTTGGGTCAAGGTGCTAAAAAGTGAGAGTATAACGCTAACCACATGTCATGTTTTACTTCACCTAGTCGGATATAGAGAACCTTGGTGTATCAGTAAATGAACCAAAAAGCTCTTGTAATTCGGCACTTGTTACGTCCCTGGATCATGTAGCACTTCAAAAGTTGAAATGACATTTGCATAGTTTTCCAGGATCTGGATGTACCTACCACCTACCTGAGTTACATGCGCATTCGTATACTTGAACAATTTTATGGGCTTAAAACATCGGTCAGTTCTGGTTAGCAAAATGTGATATAAAATCTACCAGAACTGTCCAGCTTCCAGAACTATGTTTCTTGCACGATGCCTTTGAGCAGAGTTAGTAGAGTTGCAGGCTGTCACTTTCCAAGACCTTCTTTTCAGTGCTTTGTAGGGTTTTCATGAGTCATGACTCTGACAGACTCTTGTGGTCGGTATCCGATTCCTTGGCTTAATATGTGTCTTATAGTCAAAAGATGTCGTTAGATAAACACGGGGATTGCTCGTAGTGATGAATAAGCATGAAAGCTACTTGGTCAGGGAAACTTCCTGGCAATGGAGTCACCTTTCCCCTCCACTCTCCGGAACACTTCTATCGTCTTCAGCATCCATGGCCAAGAAAGCAAAGAACCATGCTAACAAAAGGCCTGCTGCTTCTGCCTCTGCTGAATCCAGCATAGATCACACGCCTTGGCTCCGACTGACAGCTTTCGCTGTGCTCACTGCTCACTCGGCCTTCTCTGCATATCTGGCTAGAGATGACGCGAGGTTAGTCGCTCTTGTGGCCATGGGCTACCTCCTAATGCTGGCTCTCTTATTCTATGGCCTACCGGTGCTCCAGAAGAGAGACTAGACGAGGCAGCAAACATATCCCAAGGATGGGCAGCAAGTCCTGTTACTACGAGAGACCTGCTTTTCCTAGCTCCCCTGTCTAGTTTTATCTTGATCTGGAGGTTGTGTTTGTGCGCAAATTAATATGGTTGTGGTTTGTATGTTTACATATTCCAAATTACAATTTGTATAAGCAACTGAACACCCAGGGTACACTGGCCACCGGATGATTCAGGATACTGCCAGTAGTTGTACACTTCCTCTAACTGGGTCTCCCAAACATTGTACATGTAACATGTAGTACCATTCAAAGAAATTGTTTCTTTGAATGCTTGTTTTGGTTGTTGTCAAAATTTGATCATCTCCTACAGCCATGCAATTATCAGAAATACAGAGTTTACTTAGTAACCACTTAGAGCAATGTATCCATTCAGGTTTGAGTCGTTTGACAGGGAAAAAAATATTGGTCTTGCAATGTTCAAATCAAATAGAAATATCCCTGTAAAAAGGTGTAGAAGAACAGCATGAGAGGAAAGGACATGCCTGTGATACAAATAACTTGAAGATTGTTTCAAATGTCTGAATCACCAGAAAGTTTCTGCTGCAAATACAATAGTAAGATGAAATTAAGACGCTTCATCAGTTAATAATTCTCAGAAGGATTCATGTCCTGCATCCCAAATTATAATTTGTTGCAAAATTTCTATGGAACATGTACTTCGTGATCCAGCTACTTCTGTGTGACGTAATCTAAAAGAATATCTAGGGGAAAGGCCTCTCTTGCATGAATAAGAAGAATGATATCCAACTTGGAGCCAAAGAGGCCTAACTGATGGTGTACTACACAGTCAACTCCCACTAAACTGAGCTGAACTCAAACCAGTGCAAAGCAGTTTAATGTTAAAGGCAAAGTGAGCTAAGCTAGTGTGACGATTGTTGAATTCATGACGACTTACTATTTCTCCATTAAAATGACCATCTCCATGTCTTCAGCTTCTTGGTATCTCAACAACTTGGCAAACTGAAAATAACCTACAATTGAGAGTACTATTAGCATGACATCGCGCATTGCTTATCAAGAATTGAACAAAGGGGCACTGAGATGCTTTCAGATCCAAGTTCAACCGATTCAGTAGATGGATTTGTTCCTTCAAGAATCCCAGCACCGGCATAGATTATAGAGTGCTGTGACTTAGTGAAGATGGAAAATCAAAATTTACCTTGAGCTATAAACTTAGTAGGACATCGGTAGCTCATGAATTGCTTAGTTGTTAGTCAAGATGTAAAGTATGCTTTGATAAAGTTTTTGACGGTTGTAAGTCAATGTAAAATAGCAATAACTAGCTGGATGGCCCGTGCTTTGCCTGGCTAGTCTCATCTTTGTTGTCTCATTATATTATAATTATTATTTGTCTTCGAATAAAATGAGTCCCTGTTCAGATAGAGATAAATGCCGTTCTATTTCAGATGCGTATACCCTTTTCTTGGATATGGTATCCTCGATGATCAGTCTCAAGCGGTATTCTAGGAGACATTGGAACAAATGCCATACAGTACGTTACACATGTTTTCCAATTCAAAAAAAAAACATGGTGTTTTCTTCAGGGAGGGGAAAAAACAGCACGCCACACGGTGAAGCAGGGATGCTGTGTCGTTTCGTAGGGTCTTGTGACTTGTAAGGTCTCATGAATCATGACAGGTCACATGGACAAATGCATTGCATTTCCCTGTGTAGATTTAGCCATGATTTAGAGGTTGTGTACAAAGCTGGGTTTATGTTCATGAACATTGTTGCGATTTTGTATCTTTACATACTCCAAAATATAGTATTATAACCAACTCAACAGTCAACACCCAGCACCGACTGGAGGTTCAAGATTATATGTCAGTATACACTTGCACTATCTGAATTGTTACAACTTACAGTTATTGTACATATACTGGTCTAAATCTTTCTTTCAATCTCTTTACGTTCTGCAACTTTGTAACTCTCTGCTTGGGTAAATATGCAGTTGGTTGATTTTTGCGAGGCATACAATTATATAAATATCTTTTTTGCTTGGCAACGAAACAATCATTTCTATGTTTTAAACGACAAAAATTCTTCCATCCTGGAATCTTCAAAATCCAAATATCCCTGTAACAATAGTTCAGAAGTCGAGTTTCAGTGACAAATCAGCATAGTTAAGGTCATAGATACAAATAATTTGAATATTGCTAGTTTAAATATTCATTGGAATGTTTCTGTTGTAAATACTTAATTGAAAGATTTCTGAATTTTAGTTGACTCACTAATTTTCTATTCCAATCACTGTTCCCATATTTTCGGCCTCCTGAAAGCAAATTTGTTGCTCTTGGTACCGCAACAACTTTTCAAACTGAAAACAGCCATCAATTTAACACGTTAGCATTTGAAAAATAACATTAATCTTACTGTTTGTCATGAATTCTACAGAAAGGCTACCTGAGATGCTTTGAGATCAAGTTCCTCCCATTCAAAAGATGGATTCGTGCCTTCTACAATCCCTGCACCAGCATAGACTAAAGTGCTGTGACCCTGGAACAAGAGAAGCGAAACTGAGGAATCACTTATGACAAGTTCGGCAGAAGAAACTCAGAATCACGTATGTCAACTGAATAGATGGACTGTATCACGTTCAAACTTTTTCTTATCAACTGTATCACATTCAAGCGTTTTCTTACCTTTCCAAGTAGTGCTGACCTAATCCCAACAGCAAACTCACTTTCGGCTCCTCCAAACCAACCGACAGGTCCAGCATACATTCCACGGTCAAAAATTTCTGTGAGGACGTCACAGTTAGCATTTGAAAGCATTAGCAATAATTTCTGCATTACTCCTAATTCACCCAAAAAAATTCATTCTTAATAAACCTAATACCTCTTTTATAAGTTATTTCGGATTTAAGAATGAGTAGATAGAATAAACTGAGACACACCATATTCTCGTATGAATTGTCGTGCCTCTTCAGTAGGCAAGCCACAAACAGCTGGACTTGGATGAAGCGTGTTTAGAATTTCAAACTGCAATTCAAACACAGATAATTACAACATGAATTTGTTTATCATCACAGATAACCACAATCACATATATTAACACATCAGAAAAGAGCCTGTCATGGATTACCTCATCGTCTTCGTTCCTTATTCTTGCAGCTAATTGCGCCGACAAATGTTGCACTCTTGGAAGTTTCCGGAGAGCCTTGCTGGGATGGACAACCACCTCATCACAGATCATCTGCACATTCATCGACACTGCTTTAGGAAACTACAGGGACCATCTTTTTTCCCTGAAAAGCATTACGCTGAGAACCAGAAACTATACAAGCTATTTTAGAAACGTATCTAAAATGTACAATTTAGGGGAAGTGAACTTGCCTCCAGCTTTTTCTTGATGCTATCACGCACTATAGTAAATTCAATATCTTCTTTGCTACTGCAAGAAAAGTTATATCAGTGCTATGTCTACACAAGATGCTGATATCACTTTAGTGACCACAGGGAAACTTAATGTTACAGTTATGAACTCCAAGAAGGGGAAAAGAACCTTAAAAGCAAATCCTGGCCAATCTGAAAGTCATCTGCCCTTGTTTTCCCCCTTGCTCGTGTACCAGCTAAAGCCTCACTGGAAATGTTCAAGTATTTCCGGTGAAATAGTTGCTCTGGCTATTCAGAATTTTTGCATAAGATAAACATTAGTTAGAAAATAGCTGTTTTAAATCAATGCAGCATAATAATGATTTTTTTGGTTCCAGAGTAGAGTCCACATACGCTATTTCCAACAAATGCAGGTGCATCTGGTGGCTGTATGCAGAATTGATAAGCATTTTGGCCCTCTACCTGTACAATGAAGTCAAAGAAAGATCTCATTGGCAAAAGTGATCCGAAAAAAGAAAATCTAGTATGCAAAGTAAGAAAAAAACATACCTTCAAAGAAGCTAGTAGTTCCACAGGATCGATGCAAGTATCAGTGATGTATCTGCTACACCGTGCCAGAACAACCTGTGAAAAAAAGGGTTGTTAGAAGTAATCCTTGTGTTCCTGGAATATAGTAGAGACTAGTAGGGTGTTTCGAAACTAGTAGTAGTAGTATAGCAAACCGAGCACCCCCCCCCCCCATTAATGTAATGGAAGTGCCTTAGTATGCCTACAGTCCTTCTCTGTTCTAGCTCTCCTACAGTTGCTAGCTGCTGTCCAGCACCCCCTTAGAACCAACATTGGTAACTCAAAAAAAAGAATCATTCTCAAAACAAAGTAATGAACAGAATGGAAAAATCCAACCATGGTCATAACTTCATTCAGTCAAACTATCGTTTTGTAATGCAAACTTGGAAAAAAAATTTACAGACTTGAATGGCAGACCACAGTTATCGTTTCCATCAAACCAATTATGTTTTCCCTGTTTTCTCTTTTGGCATGGAAGAAATGACAACAAATGTTTTACCTTCACTAATTCGCTATTCCTCCCTTTGATCATCTGAAGAGCTTTAGTAACAGCAAAATCCCAAGACGCCTTCGTCGGGACATGATTGAGATTCACAATGGTTGTTTCCAGGCTGGACTTGTTCACTTTCACAGAAGAAGGTGATATCTGTACAAAGTACAAATTGTTACAATCTTCCAGATGCCAAAAACAGGAGGACGAGGAATGCAAACCTTCTGCAGCGTCGATTGGACCCCATTCAGGGCGTTCTGCCATGTCCGGGAAAGCGAATCATCCCATGCGATTGTTGTCGCGAGGACTGACGTATCCTCGAACTCACTGAATTCAACCTACACAAACTTTCACATACGTCAGCACAATATCACACCATGCCACTTGATTTGTGCAATTGCAAGCCAACTCACTTGAGGAACAACGAAGTAAAACGAACCATAGTCTTCCCATTCAACAGAAGCATCGCTTGTCGCATCAAAACGGATGGCACCGTATGCACGAATCAATGGGCAATCCCTTGAAAGAAATCTTCATGGATGTTCATAATTATAAGCACATAAGGGCAATATCAGAATCAGATTGTCCTTTCGAGAGAAAAATACAACAGAATCAGATTGATCAATTCAGATACAAGATAGCGATGCAACAGCGTCATCTGAAAACTTCACTGCTACTCTATGTTTTCAAGTGAATGTGAACACCATCGTCATCCAGCACTGAAGAAATTTTCAAGCAATGCTTTACCTCTTAATAGCGCGCCAGTCGGCAAGAGAGAAGGGCTCGGTCCCACGGAAGAAGACCGCCGAGCCAACACCGGCAACACTCACCGGCTGCTGAAAACGATCGTTCGGCACGCCGTTGCCGTTGCCATTGCTGCTGCCGACGTCCAGGGCCGGGCTCTCGGGCAACGGCGCCCGCGCGGAGAAGAAGCAGCGGGGCAGCGCGCTCTGCGCGTGCAGCCACTCGATGGCGTCCACGCGCTGCCTGATCGGCACCTCGATGCGGATGATGCCGGAGGGCGCGTCCGGCGGCGCGCCGGCCCAGAGCGCGTCCACGGCGGCCCTGAGCTGGCCCACGGCGTCCCACGGCGCCGACGCGGCCGGCCGCGCCCGCGCCTCGCGCACGCACACTGCGCCGCGGGCCGGGCCCATCTCCCCACCTGCCGTCACGCACCGTGGAAGAAAAAAAATGATCAGCGAGGAAAGGAAGAAAAAGAGGAGAGAAGGGAAGCGTGGGAGACTTGCCGTCGTCGACGTTGCTGGGCGGGCGGTCAGGACCCGGCCGGCGGAGTAGAGCGACGGCGGCGGCATTGACGTTGCTGCGTTCGTGGCCGTGCGTGTGTCACTGCGCGCGCTGGCGAGTGTGAGGTGACAAGAGGGCAGACAGCAGGGCAGCGGGCGCGGGCTCGTCGTTTGGTGAGTCGCGAGGGAGCAACAAGAGATAAGGGAAGGATCACACGGGGATAACTGATAAGTGGCAGACCTGTGAATTCATGTCCTCATAGCAATGGGTACAGGAACAGCACAAACACATGACGTCCCCGGAGCATCAAAATTCAAAACTGCAGCATGGCTTTGACATGCGAACGTGACATTATTAGTCTATGTACTCCGTATATATTTCATGGTTAGCAAGTTCTCACACCTAATACGCCATTGACGAAAGCTACAGAAATGTATCCAAACCAAACGAAGAACCCACTGTTCCCGATAACATAGACCACAGCTCTTGATAAAATAGACAATCAGCTGAAGATGCCGCACATCACAGGTGGTAGACGCGATTGGCAGGACTACTATCATACCTGGCAACAGTGGTACTCGCTACTCAAACATAAGCAAGCGAGTCCTTTTCCAATCAGGAAAAAGAATTGCTGAAAACAAAGTCTTAGCACCAACCAAACATGGAGCTAAAGAACCATCAGGGTAACTAAGTGGGCAATCAATCAGGGTGGAAACTGGAGTATAAGGCACTAGCGAAATAAGTTCAGAGTTCCACCGAGCTTAAATTATTGTGAAGGTTTCTCAATCGACAGAATGCTACACCGATAGCCGAAAAAAACTCAAGGGAACATAGCATGGCAGTTCATGAATTCTAACAGACTGCAACAACCAAAACATGCCGAAGCCAGGCAGTTTTTCTTCAGCTGATCACAATTTCAACCAAGAAAAGGTACATGTTGAGAGCTTAGGAAAAAAAAAGTTGGAGATCAATCAAGGCTTGAGGGCCACCGCGATTCCAACCTTTGAGCTCTTCTCGATGGTCTTGGTGTCTACTTCAGCGGAGATGGTGACCAGTGACTTTGGCCTCCACTGATGCTGGATCAGTGCGCTGGCCTTGCCAGAGTTGTTGAGGCGGGCCTTTACAAGGGTCAGTGGGTCCAGAGCATGCTGAGTACCGAAGGTGAGGGAGTTTTCATTGCTTGAGAAGCTGTGAGTCAGCTCAGCCCCCACTGCTGTGCTAGAGAATGGGTTAACAGTGTGGTAGTAAGCAGCGGTAAGGCTGTCTCCCTTGTTGTTCCTGCAAGAGAATGTCGAATCGATTATATCCAATTTGGTAGAGACACATCGCAGGAGATTGTAAATGTTTGTAAGAGAGCTTGGCCATCAACCAGCAAAGTAGGATGAGATCCAAATAGTTATCTGAAAACTGATTGTAAATGTTTGTAAAAGCCAAGAGGACCTGGCCATCAACCAGCAAACAAATGATGAGGTTCAAGTAGCTTATCTGAAAACTAGCTTGTCACAGGACAATTGCTAGATTCAATTAAAATCTAACTTCTCAGAATCAGCTCTTTGAGAGGCAATGCTACAGTAGGTTTTACTAATCTTTGTGCTTGCAGTAATCTAAGTCGTAAAAGAAGGTCTGTAAAGCAAGTTCATCATGTTGCTTCTTTTAAATGCCACTAAATGCCTGAGAAAGGGACCCTATACATGATGAAATCATGATGATTGATATCTTACATACTGATTTTGTTTGCGGTAGCAGTTAAAAAGCAACTTCAAGCACCCATCAAACATGGTTTTGCACTCACTCATGAAGATATAAACTAACAGTTTTCAAATAGAAGAGAATTCAGCCTTGAGAACTCACAGGTTGAGGGATGCAATAAGGTCTTCATTAGTGAAGCTTAGCCCAGCATTGTACTTGGTGAAGTTTCCAGTAGCAGTGTCAAGTGAGACATCTGCACCAACTGCAAAAGCCCTGGTTCCAAACACGCTGGACAGGTTTACAACAGGATTGGCTGTCAAGCCAATGCTTGCGTTAACACCAGCATAATCATGCAAGTACTGAAGCTCAAACTGCAACCAGAAATAAAAGAGAATACATGTAAGTAATAAATTCCTTGCTTAATAAATCATTACCTAGAGCATAAGATTACCTTTCCAGATCTCTGATCAGGTACAGCAAAGCTCAAGATGGTCTTGAGTCCTGGTGTTGCGATCTCATCAACGGTAACTGTAGTAATGACCTGACCAAAGATCAGACCAAGTAAATAGGCAACACTAGAAGTGAGAATACAGGTAAACAACTCCACCCTGATTTGAATGAGTGTACTAGACAGCAACAATGAACTGATTTAGTAAACACATTGAGTTTTACAAATCTGCTATGCAACTTACAGAGGTAAGTTTACAGATAGAGATTTACATTTGAGCTTGAGTTTGCTTTCACATCTACAGTGATATTCTTGTTCTTTATCTGTGACTGGATCTCACCAATTATGAGGTCAGCTTTCTTTGTGCTGGTAGCTGTAATCGCCTGCATCAAGTAAAAGAAAAATTAAACGACAGATAAACATACAGAGACCAAGTACAGCACACAAGAGGAACCACAGATTTAATGTTCTACCAACAGTTCCCACATTATGAGACAATATATGCACCAGAATGCAAAGTTGTAAAATACATATGGAAAGAAAAGCGAAGTATCTGCAGAGTTTGATAATACTATCTTTTATTTTGGAGGGGACAAAATCGCCTCTAATCAGGTGTTATACGCCATTTCGTTAAGCCATCTTTTATTTGGGCATCCATGATAGGGAACCCAGTGAAAAGCCCTAGAAACCATCACAGTTCTCATTGGCATGTGCAGCACATGCCACAGCATAATTAGCATGTGTTGCATTCCATGAAAAGGGGCCCCAAAACTGACGACTTATTATGCATGCTTCTGTTTCACGTCTCCAGCACAGCTAACCTCAGACATCCCAAAACTTGCTACCCCAACTAAGATATGCCATTCACCAATCAACACGAGCAGTTTCTTCGTCAATAAAATGAAAAAAGCCAAGCGGTTGCTCCCTCCAGATTTATATTGACGTCGTTAGCCACAAAGTTAAGCTTAAAATTGAAACTAAACTTTGTGTCATATTGCCATCAAAATAAATCTGAAGGAAGTAAGTCATAAGCATGAAAATAATCTAATCAATTTCTTGTGCTGCGCGTTGCTCCAGCCTGCATCCCGCAATACCACGCAGTGAGTCAATCAGTAAGGTTCCGCAATAGGATTCTAAATCGCACAGGTGAATCCCATAAATGATGAACGGAGCCCCATCCCGTATAGCTTCAATCAGAAACGTTCCGTTCTAACTCAATCTGGCCAAAACGCAAGAACCAAGAGGAGGAAGAGGCGCAGCACTTACGACATTGTTGGAGGTGTAGGTGGTGAGGGTGAACTTGTGGTCGGTCTGGTAGTCCCTGTACAGCAGATCTGCAAGAAAAAACACACCAATGGATCAACAAACCAAGAAAAAGCCAAGCGCCAGGACGAAAGAAACGAGCTCAAGATGACTACAGAGGAGACGCGGTCGCGGCAGAGAGGGGATGGGATGGGATTAGTGTGCGTACCCCTGGCCTTCTTGCCGATCTCGGGGTAGAGGCCTGGCCCAACCATCTCGCCGCCTCCTCGGTGATGGTTCGACGCGCTGCGGTGGCGTTGAGCTGCTTGGGGGTGGTGGGGGATGATTGGGAGGCGGCGGATGGGTGGAGGCGGCGGCGGGGAATAAAGGCAGAGAAAAACACCGCGCAGAAGAAGGTGCGAGGGCGAGAGCTGCTGCGTGTGGGCCCTGATAAACCCTAATTTATTTCCCTTTTGATTTCGCTTTCTCCCAAACTCTTTTTATCATGGTCTGCGTGTTGTCATTTCAAAATTTTCCAACGAAGGTTTAGGATCCTGCGAAAATTGAGTGGACAAAATTTTAAGATTCCCTCTAGCAGTTACAGTTTTCTTTGCGATGATTATCACCTATTATGAAAGCATGATTTCAAAAAATAAGCGGGTGCTTTCTATCTACCATCCCTCCTTTATTTTACCGCCTGAATCTATAAGTTGTGCCATTCATAGTTAGACATATTGTTTAGCTTTATTATCCAGGATGTATGAATGTCCTAGTAGGAAAATGCTTTTGGCAGCTTTAGCCATATTCTCCAAACTAAAAACACAGCTAAGAGGGCTCTAACGACCATGCTATGTGCCTTTAGCATTTTCACTTGGTTATCGAATCTCAGAGGTTTATTCTTTTTCGCAGCCATGTGCTGCTAATAGTAAAGTCTCGATGGATTTCTTTGATCAGCATGATTTGGTCCAATTCGTAATAACTTCGTATAGC
>LAPY01002775.1:30425-44809 GCA_000970635.1 Eragrostis tef
CTTTTTTATAAGTTTAGTCGATTTTAGTAGCTTTGAGGTGACTAGGGGCTAAAAGTTTAGAAGAGGGTGGGCTAAAAGTTTAGAAGATTTTAGAAGGTCATGTTTGGATGCAAAGCGACTAAAATTAGCCAGCTAAAAGTTTAGAAGGTGAATCCAAACAGGGCCTTAGGATTCTGCAAAATTGAGTGGACAAAATTATTAAATTCCCTCTAGCAATTACAATTTCCATTGCGAGATTATCAATTACTGCAATTTATGAAAGCATGATTCCAATATGCGGGTGCTTTTGTGCTTTGTGAGTCTATAAGTTGTGTCATTCCTAGATAGGTATATTGTTTAGCTTTGTTATCGAGGCTATAATTGTATGAATGTCCTAGTAGGAAAATTCTTTTAGCGGCTTGAGTTAGCCATATTCTCCAAACGAAAAACAGAGGGAAGAGGGCTCTACTGACCATGCTATGTGTCTTTAGCATTTTCACTAGGTTATAAAGTTTGGGAGGATGTGTTACGTGCATACGAATCTCAAGGTTTATTCTTTTTTGCATCCATGTGCTGCTTATGACAAAGTCTCGATGGATTTCTCTGATCAGCATGACTTGGTACAATTATCACAAGAAGTCAAGAGATATGTAGGGTCAAATATTTTATATATGTGATTGGGTTTTATTTTTCTTACCAATATTATATGGCTGGATAAATTTGTTTTATACTGGATTGTACTTATTTTTTGGTTCTAGTTGCGATGTAGTTTTGGTCAAGTTTTGGAGAGGTATATATACCGTGTAAAACTAGGATCAAATGGAAAATGCTCAAAAAGTAAGGCTCTGTTTGTATTTTTTTAGCCAGCTAATTTTTTAGTTAACTAATTTTAGAAGGTACTTGTTTAGATCTCTAACTAATGTCTCTGACTTTTATACTTTCTTACCTTTCTTATGTGTTTCTTGCCTTTTTTGTTTATATGTTTAGTCAATTTTAGTAGCTTTGAGATGACTAGAGGCTAAAAGTTTAGGAGATTTTAAGAGATCATATTTAGATGTAAAATGACTAAAATTAGCCAGTTAGAAGTTTAGGAGATGGATTCAAACAGGACCTAAGTCTAGGCGTAACATATGTATCTACTACTAACTAGTATGGATATTTGAGTGTATCTTTTGTCAATTATGATATGGGAAATGGAAGTCAATTTAAGAGGGTAAAAAGATGTTTCCTACAATTGTATTTAGAGCATGTTTGGATCCATCTAAATTTTAAGAAACCGTATTTTGAAAGCTATAGAAGATACAAACAGGTAATACCAGATTTAAGAATCTAGATTATGGGATTTTAAGAATTATATAATCTGGTATAATCCAATTTTTAAGTGGCTTTATTTGTCGAAAGACGGGCCAATTGCCTTGGTACCATGAGTAAAGGGAGCCATCTCCCAAACCCCATTACTAAAGGTAACATCTCCTCAACACCACTCATAAGTGTACTCCTCTCTTCAAAATAAAATCAAGCCTCAAATCAGACTTTCTCCTTCCGGTTTTGCCCCTGCGTGCCCGTGACCTGAAGAACCAAAATCTTGCTCGCAGTGGGAGAGGAACTCGCTGCCGGCCGAGATTCTTAAAGACTTACTGCTCTTGAATGTTTTTGAATAATTATAGCTTATGCCACCGTACATAAAAACATAGAAAAAACAAGCTAGCCATTAACCATCTCAAATTAAATTTTAGATTTTAAGAATCTATGATCCGAACACCTCACTCAAATTACTTTTAAAAGACTGATTATAAAAACTACATTTAGAATCTAGATTCTAGCTTGCAACCATCAATTTTGTAAGTTGTTGCTGCGGAGAGGCACGCTCGCTTGCAGATTTTTATAAATTGAAATATTCTTTTGGAAGAACTTCCAAACAAGGATTCATGCTCCCCCAGTTCCTCCTCCTAACCGTGACAGACGCTGCGGCCAAATCTGATCGATATGAACTTACTTGTTTCTGCCTAGTGGATACCGTAGTGCCCACATAGGGCTCATAATTCCCAGACCTGGCTTGCCCGGCCTGATCTGGCCCAGACCAAAACCAAACGGCCCTTCCAAAATGGACATTGGACTGTCGGGGAAAAGAATGTTATCATCAACTGCGCCATAATCCCCTGGTTTAAGCATGTGATGTAGTCGTTTAATTCACAGAAATCGCCTCATATCTATCACGACAATCACCACATCTCCTCACCACATCTCGTCGCGTCAAAATCAAGGCGCATTTTATTTCGCTCCTCGCATTACGTTGCAATCCATAGCGAAGCGTAACCAAGTTTTTGTTTGCTTCGATCCAATCCGATCCACCAAGTATTCAATTGGCACCTATTCAATTCAACCCTCGGTGACGTAAAGAAAGGGACCAATTAATCGAGCAAAGGAGAGGCGGAGATATTCTTGTAGCCACTTCAAGAAGTGGAGAGGGATCGGCCATGGCTCCGCCGCGCCGAGAGGAGGGGGACGGGAGCGCCGCCGCCGCGGCGCTGCGGGCACCGGCGCACGTGATGGCGCGGGTGTTCTCGCAGCTGGACTGCGTCGACCTTCTCAGCTGCTCCCTCGTCTGCAAGTGAGTGCCCCCTCGTCTCTCGCGCCCGTCCCCTGCCCGACGCGGCGCACGTGATGGCGCGGGTGTTCTCGCAGCTGGACTGCGTCGACCTTCTCAGCTGCTCCCTCGTCTGCAAGTGAGTGCCCCCTCGTCTCTCGCACCCGCGTTCCGCTCGACGGAATGCGCCCCCGTTTGTCTTGGGTGTTCGATGCTCTTGCATGGTGTTCTACTCCCGCTTCGGGGGTCGATTAATATACGCTGCTGCAGTGCACGAAAAGCGCCTCTATGCAATTGATCCAATACAATTGACTCGTCTTCCAGTTCAATTGATGCCTATGACTCTACGACTACAGGCTCTTCAGTTTGTAGAGTTCTTGAAAGGACCAGCAGGCCAGCAACTACAACTGATTAAATGTCAGGATTGTAGCTTCTAGGTTGCTTAAACAGACGAAGAGTTGTTCATTGACGTTGTCGAAACTGATTATGAAATGGGTTCAGATCTCCTTGCTTCAAGTTCTGACAAGTAACATGACAGATTATGCTTGTCCCACTCGCCATGTCTCTGATCAAGAAAATGGTCATTCTGTTTTTTCAGAATCAAAAGCTGTTTTTTTATGTTAATATTTGATCACTTGCTGAAAACCTCATAAAACTGTTCTTTTATGTGGCGGAACCAGAGTCTATTCAGTTGCGCTTAACATACACTGCACCAGTTACTGACTCATTGTTTTTCCCTGCAAAGTTCTTTGTTAAAGTTCAGTACTTGTTATATTTCAGATCTGCTCATCAATTTGTGCATAACCAGGCAATGGTACCGCGACTCTGCAGAGCTAAGAGAGGAGTGGAGAAAGGAGTATCTGGATGCTTGGAACCAGTTTGGATTGTCCTCAATACTTGTGGCGCAACCCCAGTGTCCTACTTGCTCAATCAGAAGTTTGCGAAGTTTGTGCCCTTGACCGTGCTGATGTCTTCGGTTGCTCAGCTGCCATTGTAACATGGCCAGAATGGAGAGCTAGATTACACTGTTCATGCACATTGTTACGAAGAGATCGGTGTTGAAGTTTGTTAGAATGCTACCTGCAACAAGCTCACCTGTACATGGCAAATAAATTGTTATTACTCATACAGTTATAATTATGTAATTATTACATGGTGTACAATAATGCAATTACATGTTTTGTGAATGATGTGTTGCATAAGCTTGTATTAGGATTTGCTGGTTGCATGCTACCACCGTTAATCGCTTTGCAGTTAATATGATGGTTTCCCTTCCACAAACCATGATGAACACCTGTAAAGAAAAAAAACTATGATGAACACCAAAATATGCCGCATCCACTTTTCTCAGTCCATCAAAATGGAATCTGGCAGCAAACAATTCAGCCAACAATAAGCACGGTGTTATTATGAATGATTTGTGTAACAAGGCCAGTTTGCCGGTAAGGCCCGTGCGGCGAGAACGCGATGTCGGTGCAGCCGTACATGAGCCGCCGCGGGACGGCGAGGGACGTGGGCCGCGTCGCCAACACGTGGTCCTGCTCCCGCATCACCTCCCGCGCGCCGCGTCCGCCGAGGAGACCACCACCGCGGGGACCCGGCCCAGGCGGAGCAGCATGACGGNGGCTAGCGGTGCGGGAGCCTGCCGAGCTGGTGGAGGTTGCCGACGACCGGCAGCCCCGGCGGCGAGGGCGGCGGACGCGCACCTCCGGCAGCGACCGGCTCGTGACGATCGACTTCTGCTGCGGCGACGGCCAAACAGCAGCACGATGAGCGGGATCACGAGGACGACAAGGAGGCGGAGATGATGGAAGGCACGCATGCACGTAGCAGCAGTGTGCAACAATGGCGCCCCCCGCCGCATCCATCATGCCGGAGGCTGTTGCTACGCTCTCCATCGATCGATTTGCAGGCTCTCTATAGCTTAACTGGGCTGGCTAGCGATGCTGTGTACCATGCATTTTTTCCACGCACGACGAGGGGTTAATGTGACGAATTCCCTTCCATCGACGTTGATCGTTTTGCAGTTAATGTGAGGAATTCCCTCCCACAAACTACAATGAACAGCAAAATCTGCCACATCCACTTTTGCAGTCCATCAAAATGGAATCTGGCAACAAAAAACTCACCCAACAATAGGCACGAAGTTATTATGAAGAATTTGTGTAGGAGCGCCAGCTTACCGATATAACAGAACAAAATTGCTCAAAGCAGTTTGTAAATATCATGCAGACTTCCCTATAACAAAAAGATACGCAGCTCTACTGCGTATTCGAGAAAAAAAAATCATGCAGAGACCGATCAGAATAAGTCTATCAAATCGAATAGAACATGCCAGAATGTAACCAAATATTGGACAAGTCCAATCATGATTACGATTAAGCTTTACAGAAATCCGTAATTAATATCAATCCATAGAAGTCTAACTGTTACCATATAATTCACAAAACTCTACTCGATTCTGCATGCACATATAACGACTCACCAAGCTATATTAACTCTTTCCCCTACAAATCTTCAACACACATTGTTTCTAGGATAGTGATGCAGCAGAACTTTGATACTGCTTTGCTAGATACAATGACATTTCAGTGCATATTGGATTGCAGGAGGCCATCTCTGATCTGTGCCGCTACATCTTTGACGGCACCAGGGCCATGGGGAATGAAAACTGCAGAGGACTTGGAAGAGGCACCGATTTCCTTCATCGTGTCGAAGTACTGAGTTACCAACACCATGTCCATGATGTCCTTAGCTGTTGTACCGGGGACATTCTCAGAGAAGGCGAGCACGCTGTCCCTCAGCCCGTCCACGATGGCCTGACGCTGCCTTGCGATGCCGACTCCAGCAAGGTACTTGGACTCTGCCTCTCCTTCAGCCTTTTTGATCTGCACTATCTTCTCGGCCTCAGCTTTCTCGTTGGCTGCCAACCTCATTCTAGCAGCTGTGTACATCAGTTCAGTTCATGTAGTTTAGTAGCGAATCATAAGTAACAAATGTCATCCAACGAGTAAACAATTGTCTGAAAAATGTAATATGCCAATTTAATCTCATGCAAGCATAACGAAAGTAAATAATCAGGGAGGTACATGAAATCAGTAGTACTTGCCTGCATTGATCTCGTTCATTGCTCTCTTGACACGGTCGTCAGGCTCAATATCAACAATCAGCGTCTGAACAATCTCATAGCCATACGTAGACATGGCCTATCCACAGAGAAATAAAGGCAATCAAAAAGCTGTCCATGCTGTGGACTCCAGAAAAAGTATAGAGGATAAAACCTTTTCAAGCTCCTCTTCTACTGCTTTTGCTATGTCATTTTTCTGTTCAAAAGCAATATCCAACTCCAGCTTTGGAACAGTGGCTCTAATGACTGAAGACAATCAATGAATGAAGCTCTATAAGAATTTGTTCAATCATTTGTGCAGACAAATAACTTTCGTATCCTTTTACTGATCAGAAACTAAAATTGTTTGACAACAGGTGCAATGAAAAAGTACAATGTATCTTTAATCGCAAAAAAGTACAATTTATTGGCAAATTAACATGCATAAAAAATACTCAATTCACAAAGATTACAAAGCGACTTGAGCAGATCAACAAACCAAAGACTACAGAATTTCAGGTAACTAAGGATCAAAGGAGAAGTATGAGGACAAGCTTGGACCTAAATATGGACACAGTGGAAACACAGGTACTACAAATCTACAATAACAAACAGACAGAACACTTACCATCAAATACATAGGACTGGATTTGTTCCCTGGTGTTGCTTAGCTTGTAAAAGGCATCTGACGCCTTGTCTGCAAGAGCGCGATACTGTACCGATGCAACAACTGTGACGAAGACATTGTCCTAAACACATAAAATCCAGACAACAGATTTTTCAGAAGGTTCTTTCTTATGCAAGAGATTTGCAAATTACTTCTTTGATTATTGTAACTGCTCAGCAAAGCATAAAACAGAAGTATTGAAGAACACCTTTGTTTTTGTCTCACAGCGAACATCCAGCTGCCGGACACGCAAGGAGAGATAGCCAGCAATCCGTTGTCCTATGCACCAGGGCAAGAAGTGGCAACCAGGTTCCAGGACCTCATTGAACTTGCCAAAAGTTTCCTTGATGGCTACTGTTGACTGATCAACCTGTGCTAATCCCAAAGCCTGCCCCATGTCTTATCTGCAGATAGGAAAGATAATTATAGGCATGTCAACTAGTTAGAGTGCAAAAGCAAGGCATGTATTTGTCATTCACGCATATCTGTAGCTGAGAAACATATATACGCTCCATACATAGGTCAGATATAGAAGCAACTATATGGTTTCAAGCACAACTTCACAATTGAATGATACAGATAACCAAAGCATGGCATGCACATCAGAGAAGATCTAGCAGCGTCCTTATCCTATTATATCTTCATTAACGTGGTGTGTGTCATGCTAACACGAATGGATCCGTGTCTATTCAGAACCTCCTAACATGTCAGACAAATAAGTCACGACGACAAACTAGTAGACTATGAAATCAGTAAACTGACAAGAACTAAAACAACTCATGACAACACATAAATCTATGAATCAGTAAACATCAACCAATCGCGAAGTGTTATTGTTTTTCACTCAACAATATATGTAGCTGAAAAAAACTCAGAAGGGAAATAAAGTTTGCTCAGTGAATAACTACGGTCAGAGTTAAGGGCTACATTTTGGTACTGAGGTCTAGGCTATCGAAAATTGCAAATAGCAGGTACAAGAAAAAATAGCCAACAATTGTGATCATATAAGGCATAAATATGTTATCACAAAAGTAAGGTACAATTATGTGAATTGACATCCTGCATGGCTGCACTACAGCATAAATCGTTGTATAAATTATAACAAGGATGCTGGTTCATATCATCCCTACCTTACAAATTTTTAGACAACAATATAGCATATGCACAGACTGAACCCAGCTGAAATCCCAAAGAAGATTGTGACATTTGAAATGCCGAAATCTCTTGGTTTTATGACATGTGGGGTATGTGTGGCAAGCTGCAATTGTGGCAAAACCAAACACCCACCAAAAAAACCGTGGCACGACTAAATTTCGGCGTGGCAAAGTTCGGCAACCAACCAAACATGCCCTAAATCTGGCCCGAGCAGGGAAAAAGATACATTGTACCCTAATTAGCGAGATGATCTTTCATGCGCATGCATCCTAACTTGAACGGATAGAGATTAACAACTGTATCCGGTCAGAATCTCCTAACATGCATGAAGATAACTCTTAACAACAATTTGAAACTAGTAAACACCACAAGGCCAAAGCTATCATTCAAATTGCCTAGTTATGCCCATTGAACAACAGAAGTAACAGCGGAAGAACAGTTCAGACACACGAACCGTATAAGACTTGGTGCAAGATTATTAACAGACCATGGAACCTACTGACATATGCACAGTTAAACAGACCACCGCAATTAGGAAGTGTAAGGTTTTCACATCATAGGCAGAGGCATCACAAGCACAGATTAAATATGCAACTTGACAACTTGCACAATACTATACTACTTCCACAATACTATACTTACTTCCATAATGTAACCAATCATGCAGCAGCAGTTTGGATAACAAGACATTCGCCTACAAGTTACAAGCGCGAAGTCATTTGTTAACTGATGAGCCGGATCTACTTCAAATAGCAAATTGTATTATAGGTATCAAAAGCGTTTAAAACCCTAAAGAGCGTTGATTACACCTCAACCTATGCCCAATTCTTCAACTTTCTTTGAGGAGAAAAGAAAAGAAGAAGAGGTTTTCCCCCTCACACAACACCATAATAATCGCATTGAAAAAAGACGAACTTCTCCTTTGAAAGGGGAATTACTTCAAAAAAAGAAAGGGAAAAGGGGAAGAGGTGAAGAACAAAATTGGGAGCCTTGAGAAGGCCAATTTTTTCGAAGACAAATAAATCCCGCACAACATTTTATAGAAAGCAAATGTCACAAAAACAATGATCGGGAGAGACTCCCAAGAAAACCCATCAAGACTCCCAAGCTCGCCTGCACCAGCTATTTTTTTTCTTTTTTTGGGGAAACAAACTTTTCTCCATCACGCAGCAGAGCAACAATCGCACGGGGCAAAAAGAACAAAATTGACACTGTTTATTTTTTCCCTGAGAATAACACCAGTTGTAATTTGGTGAGGCCCTCACCACTACCGGAATCCCAGGAAGAAGAAAAAAGGCCCGCGTCAAGCAGAACGCAAAATAACAGAAAATTACGGCAGGGAGATCCCAAGAAACCCGTCCAATAACCCTAAACTGGGAACCCAAGAACACCCTCCTCTAATCCAGCAAAGAAGGCACACAAAAGAATAACGCGTGCACCTAAACCCCCGCACTATCAAGACAATTAGGTTAATCCACGAAAGTCCGCAGTCAAGCAAGTTGAGATCGATTGCTTAATGCTTACCCTTGCTGGCGCGCGCCGCGGAGCGAAAACCCCAGGAAGGCAAGAACTCGCCGGAAAAGGAAGGGCCTTTTCTTTTTCGCGAGCCGGGTTCTGGTTTCCGTTTAGGATCGCGCGGCGGCATCTTATGAGCGCCGCGTGAAGGCAGAGGGGCTTCGGCCGGATCAGCCTGGGAGACTGCTCGCCACGATCGACGGCTCAGATTGTGCGGACCAGAGTCAAATGTCATTCGAGCCGTTGATGGTCCAACAGTTGTAGGTTGGCCAACCAGAGCTGTTGAACAATGATTATCTGATGGATGATGGATTGATGGATAGGTGACTGCTACGTGGGTCCATGGGTTATGCATGTCTGAGGTGTTCGTTGCATTGTTGACTTGCAGATATCATCTGTGCAGCCTAATTAAGCACGATCCTCTCATCGAGAAATTAGAAAACATAATAGTAAGAGAGTTACAAAGCAACGGGCTGTACTTGGGAAAATTTTGTACCCCAATCCTGTACATCAAAACTGACAAGTGACCAACATAAATGAAGCATTTTCCTTCATCATGGGTTTCTCTGCTACTCCAGCACTAGCAGTAACTCGAAGGTGATCTGTTTTTGGTTACATCAAGTTACACATCAGCCTAACATGTGATGTGACCAACAAGTGCAAGTGAAAAAATTATGAATGTCATCGAAAGGTACATCATATTTTCACAGATTCCGCAACAACCATGATATAACACTTTGCACATGGCACAAATCAATGCGTGATATATCTTTTAGCTCCTGCAAATCCTATGATCCTAGCCATTGTTGTCGAATGCACAGCGATGTACGTATTCAAATTGCCGTTTCAGCAGAAACAGCTCCGCAGCTGCACAGCCAAAAACACTTCTCTCTTTCCATCATGAATCATGATCATGTCGAGGAAACAGCGCTCAATAGCAGCAATGTACTTGCAACCACCACGTTGCCTGCCTTACGCAAGGACGGCGAAGTGCCACGAAAGCTTGCCTTGCTGCAGAAATAAATACTACTTGCTCACAGCGCGAGTTAAGCTACCAGGAAACATCAGAGGAAATGATAGACAACTGCTAAGGGCAACGAAAAGTGCAGATAATAATAAGAGTGAAAGCAGAGCCATGGTTTCGCAAAGAAGCATTTCTTTCCAGGCCCAAGAAGAGCAACCATCAAGAGGCACGTTGGCAACCAATTTCACCCAAAGCTACCTTACTTTGGAGAAAATGTTGTAGGAACGGTGCATCAGCATTCAGTTAAAACCGCAAGTGCAAACATCCATCCACAAGGGAAATCCTGATACCTACATCTCCTTTTCACCTATAACTTTTTGCACATGTCAATCTACAACACATATCAATTCAAGTTTCATCGCCAATCTTCAGCCGGAATCAACAACTTCTCAGCCAAGTCTCATCGCCAGAACAGCTCCTGGGTTTTCAATCAGACCAGAACCATATGCCTCTTGTTATTTCACATTCGGCTTCGGCGAGTAGCGGAACGGGGAGGCGCGAGGGCCGTCCGACAGACTTCTCATAGGCTGCTGCCCATTGCGAGCAAAAGAGCCCTGAGTCTTGATGCCATGGCTGTTCCTGCCGTTCATGCTGCTCGAGTGTGCCATTCTGCTCGAGTGTGCCATTCTCTCGGCTTGCATTGTCTGGTAGAAGTAGGAGGAGCTTGCCATGTCCTTGAGGTTGATCAGTGGCTTGAGTGCTTCCACCACCTGGCTCATCAGCGGCCTTGCTTTGGGGTCCCGACTAAGGCAGGCACGAGCAAGCTGTGCTGCCTTCTGAGCACCTTTGACTGAGAAATTACCCTCCAGGCGAGGGTCAATTAGCTTGTAGAAGCGCTGCCTCTCTCCCAGGAGGGGACGTGCCCATTCGACAAGGTTGTGCTCACCATTTGGACGGTTCTTGTCCATTGACCTGCGCCCTGACATCATCTCGAGAAGCACCACCCCAAAGCTATAGACATCACTCTTTGATGTCAAATGACCTGAAAATTAATGGAAAGACAAGAAACAAATGAAGTTGAATTACAACAAAAAATCAGACAGCTAGGCATTAGGGGAAAAGGAATTTTAAAGTGTTTGACCAGAGGAAAGAAAAGGATATTAAGTTTTAATGGAACAAGGAAATCAAATAGCATTTTGCAGCACATCCGTAGAAGTGTGGACTTACGAGAAACTAATGAATAGATTCAATATGCCTACATACACCGTAAACATGTCAACTAATTAAAGCGCAATTACCTGTCATGACATATTCCGGAGCTGCATACCCGTAGGTGCCCATTACTCGAGTAGAGACATGAGTTTTATCACCGACAGGAGCATCTTTGGCAAGCCCGAAATCTGAGAGCTTTGCATTATACTCCTGCATGAGCAATGCAAACATTTTTTTTAGATAATGGGAAAACAAGAGTACCCGGCATTGACCTCAAGAGAGGCTACAGCCTACTATTACAAAGTTGCAGCACATCCGTCTGCGATGACTCATGACAAAGCTCACAAAACAAATGACAAAGACCACCATAGTTCGATGAAGACGTTTATTAAAGCAATGCCAACATATGAAACAATGCTTTTTAAAGCCACATACTGCACAGTGCTATACATGGATTTGCACTTACCGCATCCAGCAGAATATTAGATGTCTTGAAATCACGATAAATAACTGGTCTTCCAGCTTCTTCATGAAGGAAAGCAAGACCTTTTGCTGCTCCAAGAGCGACCTTCATTCTGATGGCCCATGGGAGAGGAAGCGACCCTGTGGATTAGAAAATATTGGTTTATTTTAAGCTTCAGCAATCCATCTAATTAATTCAAATTTCGCAACAACAGTAAAAAAAACTGCAAATCAACAGGTACTGTAACATGATTAAGGATCAGGTCCTTGAGGGAACGAGAGAGATTATAAAAGGAAAGTGAAATTTCAACAGTGTGGAAACAAGTCAGTCACATACTTCTGAATAGATGATTATCCAAACTGCCACGAGGCATAAACTCATACACCAGCAATCTTTGGTCATCTTCAACACAATATCCAATTAACTTAACCAAATTGGGATGGTGAAGGTTTCCTAGAAAATCAACTTCAGCCTGCAATGAAGCAAAACAGAGTATGAGACACAATCATAACAAATCAAATGGAAAATAAGTAGCTGAGATATAAATAAATTAAGCTTGAAACAATATAACGAGCACATACCACCCATTCTTTGTGCCCTTGAAGCCCGTCATGATTGAGTGTTTTAACAGCAACGGTGAGGCCTGTACCAGGTTTCACAGGAGCTGTTCCGTTCTCTTCAATCCACCCTTTGAAAACACATCCAAACCCTCCTTCCCCAAGAAGACTTTCGGGCCTGAAGTTCCGGGTGGCACATTTCAGATCATTGAATGCAAACTTGCGCAGCTGAGAGGCAACTTTTATTTCCTCTCCAACTTTAGATGCAGATGAACTGCTCTCGGCATTACTGGTGGTTGTTGAACCTGATACCACTGATGCAACTGGTTGGTTCCTGCTACCGTTTTCCGTTGACTTCCCTGCTGTTCCATGGAATATATGACTATTCATGAAAGAGAATATGGGGGAATATGTGAAGTAGGGAGGACATATTGTAAACTATAACCTCTCACAAAAGACAACTAAAATAAAAATAAATATGCACCAAATGTCTGTGACAGAGTATGGACATCGTTTATGGGAAGAAAAAGGAAAAGACAGAAGAGCAACATAATATCTTTGAAAGTGTCTAAGAATTATCATTGCCGTTCTGAAACCTCTAACCACAACAAGAATCATAATCTACACATTGTTTTTCTGAAAAGGAACTAAAAAATAAAAAAACAACAAAGTAAAGCCCATCGTACAATCAGAAACAGCTCCGGCCAATAATGAATTTTAGCAGCACCCAATTAAAGATGTAGATCGTCATGCTAAATATGGTACAGTATCTGTTAATGCCCCAACTTACACGAGTTGTGGTATTCATATTTTCGTATCCTTGCTGAATTACTAACATGGGCACTTAACTGTTATATTGACATCCTTTCACCTCACACTTTTCCATGCCTTTACGCTTATTGTTTATTCAGATCTGAATCACAATTACGAAAAAGGCATTCACCTTGTACTAGCAGAACATTAATAGCTGACTAGACTCCTTAACCCTTTATTTCCATATGTTTTGGCACTGTTTAATTTGGCAGGTGATAAAGAACCTTCGAGACCCATATCACTAGTATTAGCAAAGATCCAACTAGAGAGGCACCGCAGCACAGTTTACCACAGCATGCCAATTGCACAAAAAAAGGGCCCTGAGATCTAGCATTGCATTGAGCATCAAAAAAAACTAAACAACTAAACTGTAATCCAAAATGGCTTCATAAAGAAGTTAATTTCCAGGGACCTCATAAAAATATCAATTTATTAGATTGCATCTGGATGCAGAAAATCAGTTCTGGTACAAATGATTTGATAGTATAGCAACCATTTGAAAAATCACACCTACTGCAACATTACATCATGAAAACCAGAGTCAGGCAGATGAGTCTTCACATATCAACATACCATTTCCAATAGAGATGCAAATAACATTATTTGGCGACGCATCCCAACTCGCAATTTGCCACAAGATCTAGCGACTGCCAACTGCACGGAGCTAAAAGTAGACAGTGAAAAAATGCTCATGCCACTGGTCCCATGAACTTGCTCTTCCACGACTCAAACTACCATGTGCACTGCGGCTCAGCTAGAAGTACGCTTGTTTAACATGATTTGCAGGCAGTTGCCGACCGTTACATTTTTGAATGCCCGGTGCACTAGTTAGAAGTCCATTCAAATATTCAATGCCCAAGGAGCTGTAGCTCCCAGCTGTCTCGCGCTTCGCACATATCTCCCTCAGCGTCAGCATACTAACTACCAAAATGCAGACGTCCGCAATATTTGCAATTCAAAAACTACAACCTCAGCGCCAATCGACAAGACGACAACCACGATATGCAATCATACCTAGATATCCACAACGACATGACGCACGAAGCCATTTTACATTACAAGTCACGATAACGGTCATTCGGTTACTTGCACGAGCGAATCTCATCTCCTATACTAACATCAATGCCAGCATGAATGCAATCGTAACGGAACACATGCCACTCCAGGTGCAAGAAGGAAAAGAGACGCTTACTGCCATGAGTGCTTGCACTGCTGGTGGACGTGTCGACCTTGGAACGCGGCGGCGCCGGGCAGCTCCCAATGGGCCACAGCCGGATGCAGCACCCTGTGGCGACCGTGGTGTCGTCCCCGCCCTTGGGGGACGCGCGCCGCCTGCTGCTGCCGCGGCGGCTGCGGCGGCACCAGC
>LAPY01002776.1:4705-23390 GCA_000970635.1 Eragrostis tef
TTCATGTTGTTAACAGATCCCATCTGATGATCTTGACGGAAACTCGACGCTGCCCTCCTACCTGGCGCGCCTCTGTCGGCACCCGATTGAACGGGATGTTCGGCAGATATTTGGATCGAGGGAGCAACGCTATGAACGAGATCAATCTAAGAACACGCAAGGGGTTTATACTGGTTCAGGCCTCCGGAAGGATAACAACCCTACGTCCAGTGTGTTTCTGTGTATAATACGGCAGCCTTTGCGTTAGGGTTTCGCAAGGGGCCAGAGAATTTTCCCGTAGGGGTTACATGAGTATTTATAGCCAATTACCGCCTATCAGAGTCCTACCTAAACACAATCTCCTATTTCCTTGTTCGGCAAGAATACCAATCTCTTTCCTAATCCGTCTTGCAGTTAGACGTGTCTTCGAAAAAATCTTTAAAATAGTCTTCAGAATATCTGGAAAGTAAGGCTACGACACAGCTGCAAGCTTTGACTGGAGGGCGCCAGAGTTTCTGCTCCTCTATTGCTGATAGCATAGGCATGATATATATGGAGAAGCATGTGAGCAATCAGGCAGACCACAGACATCGGCAGTATATACATACATCCCCAAAATTATATCGTCACATATTCACAAGATCAGGCCATATAAATATACCACCTTGGTCTTCATTGCAACCAGGGATTTAACGTGATGGCAACCATTGCCAGAAGCAAGAAGCTGTAGCATCGTGCACGCATGTGTTTACAATCAGCGTTACAAAACTGTCAACCTCCGATAGGGATGGAAGGCATCGGGAACACATCACGTCTTGCAGATGTTGAACATTGAACTTCAATGGTCTTGTGCGTAGCCAGCGGGAAGTTCTGGCCAGCATGGTAGTGTCAGCACTCATACAGGTCGAGCTGCTCGAGTACCGGCCGGCCAGGGCGTGCCTCCCTCGATAGCGAGTGCAAATAGACCACAGGCTGCTGTGTCATTGCCAGCTACAGCTTTTGTTGCCGCACCACCTGCTACAGCGGCTGCAGCAGTCTCAAATGAGATCGCACCAAAGGCGCAAGTGCTCCGGGTTGATTTGGATCAAGTGGTTGTCACCGTTAAACCATCGTCTACTGTATGCATTGTTTCTGTGTCATGACCATGCCAGATGAGGAAAAATGTCCAGCGACAATGGGCCGGGTAGATAGAGATAGGCGGTGCAAATTCCCTACTTGTTGTTCTTCTCTCACGTCGATTTCCCAAATTCCTAGAAAATTCTCACTAGTTCTTCCTATTTGATCTTTTGCTTCTAACAATCTAGTATGAGACAACAATGATCCTCGGATCTGGAGGTTCAGGAGCACTGCACTCAACGTGAGAACAAACAGCGCCGTCCGAAAAAACACACACAAACAGAGTACAAACACAACGCAAGAACAAAATGCCAAATTTTCAGTACTAAAGAACCCCCCTAACTAGTGGGCACTGGCAGCAAACGGCACACAACAGACAACACGAAACTGGAGCTCGATCACTGTCGCCCACTGCCCAGGCAGCGGCAGCTTCCACGATTGTTCTTCACTCCTACAGCTGAGAGGAAAGACGTGCTTAGGTCAGTTACGAGTTACGGAACCAAGAGGCTCAAGTCACCTGGTGCGGAAAAGGCGGAGTGGCGATCTGAGGCGATCGTCCCTTCGCCCGTCGGCGATGGATGCTGCCTCGCCGGTGGGATCTTTTGCGAACGGTCGCCGGGCTCTCCGGTGACGCCGTCACCAAGTCCGGCGGTCGCGAGCACATCGGAGTCAAGGAAGTCGCCGGCATCAGAGCTCATCGTTGGGTGCTCCTCAGGATGTTGATATGGTGACTACCGACGAGAACGACTTTGGAAGGATTAATGTGTCTGTTATGGATGTTGCGCGCATTCCAAGGAGACTCGAGGTAGTTATAGGGAAGAAGTATTATGTTCTTCACCTTCAAGTGGAGGGCCATGACTCTGATATAGTTGATCACATGGACATGGATGGAGGTGAGGATAACGGACGTGAAAATGGAAGGAAAAAGGATCAGAAGGAAAAAGAAGGAGAAAATAAAAATAATGGTGATGCACCGAATGATGTACAAGATAAGCAAGCAGATATGCCACAATCAAACAATACCAAGCAGCAAGATGGTGATCCAAAAAACACAAATGCAGTCTTGATTGAAGAGATTGATGGTATGGAAGATAACTAGTATGGCTGCCCGCGCGGCTAGTATTATATCAAATGTCTTGTTAAATATTATTATATTGTTATTATTTTTTCATTCACTATTATTTCCGATTGATTGATGTATAATTATGCGTAATTATGGACTAATTATCATAATGGCAATGGTAAATAATTTTTAAAACTTTTGAATGATACTTTAGACTAATGTTTTCATTATGACGAACAGACGAAGTGGGTAATTTTAAAAGTATGTGAAGGGAATTTTGGACTATTTTTTAATGGCAGTGGTGAGAGTGGTGGGGGAATTTTTTCCCTCTGATTAATTAGGTAATATGTAGCATTATGACAATTGGAAGCCATTCATTCTGTATCCGACAATTGTTTCTCGCCGACTAAGCGACAAATCTTTGTCAACTGAGTTTTAGTCGCTGCCTATTTTAGATGTTCATTTTTGCTTAAAGTCGACCAAATCATAAGCTTCCATAAGGACAGAACCATGGAGTCCATTGGCTACAATGTTTTTGAAAAACGATGTACATAAATAACATGTTGCATGTTAAATTTTAGGGTTGGAAAGAGATAGTTTTTTTTTCTTAAAAAATGTATGTTATATTAGAAATGTGCCGGAATATCAAAGGTGACTTCTTTCAGGCCGAAGTTTGGTTACATACATATGTGACACATATTATGATCATCTTGTTTCCAATTGATTCTTGTTCACTGTTGATGCTCATCAGCCTTTGGTATTTCATATCTGAATTTTTGCCACATGGTCTAGTTGTACAATTTCATTAGACCCGGTAGCCATTTTTCCCAAAACTTTCTACTTAGATTGGGCATGATAGGTACTGCTTGTAGTGGCATTTTTGGGTGGTCTTTCTAAACATGTTGATTATATTCGAGTGAGGACCTATAGATTGGTAAGGTTATTTAACATGTTGAATATATAATAAAAAATGGCAATTGAACCTCTAGGCCAGCCCAACAGATAAATGATAAATATTTTTCTATTTATAAATTGACTAAAGAAATCTTCTAGTCAAATGAATTACACAGTTGAGAATTCAATGAATATTCCAATTTTAATACTTTAAATTAAAGTGAAAATGGAACTATGAATACAATTATTGGAACTGGAATAAAGTAAAGAATGAAAAATCATTGTATTCTGCCATGAGAATTAGAAAAACATAGTAAGAAGATGCATTGGTAATTGTAAGGTACAGCATGTTGTAATGGAACACCCACAATATTCATATATTGCTAAGGGGTTGCATAGTAAACTGACTACAGACAAAGCTATACATTTTTTTTTTCTTATATAGAAGAAAAAACTGACTACAGCTAAAGAAAGGCTCGATAGCTGATTTCTCCCAAAAGGAAAAACGTTTTGTACACTTACACTTGGTACTTTGGCTAACTGCTTTAGAAGCTAGTCAAATAATTACTGGATAATACTAATTCATGATAATGATGAAGGAATTATTTTTGTAAAGAAAGTTATAAGCTTTCCTGAGAAATGAGTTCAAGAGCTTGGCGTATGCTTGACTGAGCGCGAAGTTCTTGACATTAGATATCCAAGAATAATCTTGACAGAAGCAGCGAGTAAACCATCATTTGACTTCTGTTGCTGCAAATAGTGGAAAAGATGACACTCACTTCTGTAAAACTTTGATGTTAGTGCTTCAATGGAGTGAGCCATTCCCTTCAGAAAAACCAAGAACTCCTGTTGTACTTCTTCTTTCGACCCATCTTCCTTTTATTTTCTCCTCCACCTGAATGTGACCAGGGACAAATTAGAGGAGGTAGCATTGTAAATATGCATTAAGAAAAAACTTTTGGCTCTATCTGTATGTTCATCAGCTATCATACCATGATAAGAACATAGTTTTGTGACTTTACCTTTCAAAAAAATTAAAAAGCGTATGAAGCTTTGCACTGGTAGCTATTGTTTTTCCTGAACTTTTGATCGTTGAACTTTGGTTGTATATAAGTAAGGTGTGCGTGTCATTATTTTGGCTGAATGACAATATGGTGTCAATGGAACCTTAAAGTTTGATCCTCCATACTGATCCGTCTTAGGTGTTTCTATAGCATGTTATATGTGTATGATATATAGAAATATTGTATTCTGCAGAGGCTACTATAGTCTGCTATACAGAAAGTCATAGTGTTGCACTAAATCGATAAGGTACATCCGGCGGTCCAGATGATTGTGAAGCCTTGAGTTCAGGCTCTCACTCCGCTGGTTTGTCCGCATCCCCAGAAATTTTTTATCTTTAGTGTATGCCGCCGACCACTTGAATCTAAGGTCATACATCTTCCAGAACCATTGGTCATCATCCTTGATTTCATGAGTCTCCAAAAACTGCACCCAGCGCCTCTCAAATTCATTAATCTCCATTGGATGATAGATGAACTTTCTAAATTCTTTAAGCTTGTCACGACGAAGGTGCATGACCATTCTTTGCTCTATGTGCCAACTGCACAACCGATGATCCGCCCCCAGCATAACCCTCTCTATTGCTTTTGCCATAGCTAAATCCCCATCTGTGATCAATGAATCTGGATGCCTCTGACCCATTGACTCCAAAAATGCTTCAAGCAACCAAACATAAGATGCAACAGTCTCATCCGAAATGATGGCACATCCAAATATTACTGTACTGCGATGGTGATCAACACCTACAAAAGGGACAAAGGGAAGATTGTACCGGTTAACACGGTACATACTGTCAAATACAACGACGTCCCCAAAGGCATTATAATCTAGCCGTGACTGTGAATCCGACCAGAATAGGTTCTGCAGGTGCCCTTGTGCGTCCACACTATATTTGAAGAAAAACTCTGAATCTTCGTCTTTTTTTGATCGCATATAATTTAGAACATATTCAGCATCCTTGCCTTTGACTCTTTCCTTCTTCAGCCTTTCAAAAAAATTGTACAAGTCTTGTCGTATGAATCCAGTGTCATCGGGACCAGCATGGTTCCTCTCCATGACATCCATGATCTCACAAGTACGGAGCCCTCCCAGTCCCAACTCAATTGCCTCACATTGTTGAGCATCATTTAGCCCACGGTGGGACCTCAGTAAATATGTATGCTCAGGGTTTGAAAAACGATGATTGTGGCCGGCCACGAATTTCTTAACATACCATATACCACTCTGCTCACATAGCTGGATTTCGAGAATAGCCTTGCAACCACACCGGGACAGTGCACGTCCCTTCCTCTTTCTATCTGATCGTCCAAAGTACTTGGCCCTTCTGTAACCTTCAAACGAGCAACAGAACTTCCTCCATATCACCCTTCTGGTGCGTTTGTCACGTCTCACACCCTGCTTTCTAATGCTGAATCCTTTGGAGCGTGCATACGAATTGTAGAAGGCGTAGAATTGCTTATCACTCTTAAAAGTCTGATTTACCACTCCGTTATATTCATAGGTTTCCTCCAAGCTAACATATCCCTCGCCACAGTTCATGCTGCGGAACTATATACAATTCAAAAGGAAAAAATAAAAGTCACAGTCAATTCATTTTGTTAAATCAAAGCAGCAACTAATATTCTCTGACAAACTCACACGCAGCTTAAACATTGTTCCTTGATCAGATTGCATTAACAAGATATACGACCCCGAGTAGGAAACATTATTTAATTTTTAAACAACCATTCTGCAATCCAACACCTGTCTTCCTCAATCATTCATGAATATTGTAATTTGCACTAAAGCAGTCAAATCACCTGGGAATGTAGGAACCGCCGTGGAATATAGTCCCTCCCGATCCTCTAGCACCTGCATACACGCTCATGCGCAAGGGCACATCATCAGGACGGCATTCCGATCAGCGAGACGACACCAAACCGGAAATGCGATTAGTGCTCACCACGCAAGACGGGGCAGTCCGAGCGAAGGCGATGACGACGCAGATGGAGCAGGGCAAAGGGACGGAGGGCGTCGACGACGTTGGCGGCGCTGCCTGGGTTAGGCGATGAGGACGTCCACGGCGTTGCCCGCGCAGGGGGTCGGGACGAAGGGCAACAACGGAGCTTCAGGCGCAGGTGATCAGGACGGAGGGCGACGACGCGCTGGCGGTGCGGCGGATCGGGAGGAGGGCGTCGAGGCGCTGGCGGCGCGGGGGATCGGGATGCCCGGTGCTGGGGGCGCGGGACGAACGGTTTCACCTCGATCGATCGGGATGAGGGCGACGAGGAAGTGCTGACGGCGCGGGCCGAACGGCGGGCCATATTAGGCTTTTTCTTATTGGGCTTCACAGAAACGCATGCCGGGCCCAACAATTTGTTTTCGGTAATAAAAACATAAATTCTTTAATTAATGTGTGCAATTACAAAGCTACCCCAAAACTAATGGCCATTAGCATAAATATCTTTACATCAATATGATTTCAAGGTTACTTAGTGCTTTTGGAGTTCATATATTGCATCGATCCCAGCTAGCAGAGGCTACTATAGTCTGCTATTCCAGCAATCTTTTTTAGGATAAACATCAGGACATAGGGTCATAAATAGAAGTCAAATTGCTTATTCTCCTAGAAATTCTGGTTGAGTTGAATATCTATCAGCTATGCTTAACAATTCAGACTCGAATCAAGTTCTACACCTGTGCAAAAGAAAATTTCAAGAACCACGATTTTTTCTTCTTACCTTACACGAATCCATGTTGGAAACAACTGGAATAGCTGCTACTTGCTTCTTTGCATGAAGCAAGACACGCATGCTCACCATTCAGCTTCTTGCTTCTAGGATCCATGATGGAAACAACTGGAATAACAGCTTCGTGCTACTGATGTGCAGCCATCATCTTTTTTTTATATTACCAAGGGATGGAATTAGTGGAATGATGCAGTTCAGGGGATGGATCGGTGGAGGAGATGCATGCTCAGCAGACAGTGCAATATAATTGTTACAGACTTTTGGCAAGTAAGTTACAGTAAATGCCTACAGCCTACAACTATCATGTATTCTTTAACCATGCTGACCCAAGATAGATATCAGTGTTTAGGATCAGAGAATTCATGGTTTTTCTAAAGAAGAATAAAATAAAATAACAACAATTAATAAGCTGAGTTTATGGGGCTTCTTCTTCTTTTACGTTGTTTTCCTGGGGGTCGTCTGTTCTCGATCATATTCTGTTTTCCTGGGGCACACAGGATTAATCTTTTCGTTGTTTGAACCCACTCCCAAGCTGAATCAGTCTCCATATTTTATTTTCTTGCAATCTAATCCGTCATGCAACTGCTGTTGTTATCAATCTAAACCTACTATCTCGATTGAATGGTAGAAGGAGAAAGTTAGTGTACCTGCGACACCTATCCAAAGCTGATCATCAAAAAGTTCTTTCCAAGATAATCTGCATGCAAGAGAATAAATTGGTTCGCTCAAATCAACTTGATGGACACGTTCTGTAGGCACCGATATTGCGACGTCATGAGAATAGCTCTACCATGAACGGCAGCTGTCGCTTGGCACCTCACGCTAGCCTCGTCGTCCTCTTGGTGCAGCAGCCTCCGCGCCCATGAACATTGGCGTATTTGCTGCCGAACATCGTACCTGCGTCACAGGAGGTACGTCTCAGCGTATGTGTACATTCTCCCCTGTGGCCTGGCCGGGTTCTCGTGAACAGCCGCGGTGCGCGAGCACGTTCCCGTTCCTCTCCACGGTGGTGTAGGTAAGGACGGTGGCTCCAAGCAACGCCGTGGTACCTGCGACCTCGTTTCTCAGGTCGTTCGCGAACGCACGGCATGGTGCGGAAGAGCATCGTGTCGTCCGTTCCCAATCGCCGTCGCTAGGGTTCTTTGTCGCTAGGGGACTTCATATATGATGGAAACAAATTAATTTCAGAGATGGGGAATATTTAGAACTTTTTTAGATACGTAGGTATGAGGGCAATGGTGGGTAATATTTAGAACTTTTTTAGATACGTAGGTATGAGGGCAATTTGGGTAGTTAATTTTTAATGGCAATGGTAGGTAATTTTCTCTTCTTATTTTCTCGGATTAACGTGGGAATTTCTAACATTTTAGAGCGAACGTGGAGGCTCTAATTCCTGTTCAATTATATATATAATAGATTTCAATGCGTTGAGGTCTTCAAATTATCCAAGTAGCTTCACTAATCCTGAATTCCACTTTAAATTAAATTTCAATAATGAAGTTCGGGATTGGGGAAAAAAAGAAGATCTTAATGCTATGAAATATATGTCTTCTGATTGTTTTACAGAGAAGGCACCAGCTGCACAGGCTATGAGCTGGGACAATGCAATGCCGGCGTCGCTCAGGATGGCGTGTGGGCTGGAAGTCGAGTCCCGACAAGTTGCCGCGGCAGATGGGAGCTATGGTCCAGCGGCTGTCCAGATCAGGCACAACAGGCCGCCCAGTCCGGCAGGCCCAGCTGCAAGTCAGACGGAGGCTGGGCCGGAGCAACCAGATCGGGCCAAGTTGATGGTGCTGCGTCATGAAAAAACTCCAGAGAAGAGAAGCAAGCGCAGGGAACAGAGTGCAGATGAGATTATCCAAGACAGGGCTGAGAGACTTAAGGCTAAGAAAAATCTGGACTTCGGTGAAGGTACAAAAAATACAATTCTCTCCTTCTCTGATTCTTGCATTGCTAATAATATTCAGTCATTAGGAATTTCGTTAGGCACAAATATTTTGAAAAGTGTTACATATATCAAGAACTTGGAAATTGATAGAATGACTGTGGTGCCAAAAAATAAATTTAAATTTGAATGACGATGTGGTGAATAGTGATGAGGAAAGTGATGATGGACTAGATTATCTTACTCTTGGGAACCTATGTGGGGACCTTACAGAGGAAAATAAACGGACGGATTACGTCAACGTGAGGATCCGAATTGGGGACGGGACTCAGGGCGTTCTAACGACCCCGGCGAGGATTTATGTGGCGGCGTCATCAGCCCTACTGTTAACGAAGTTGTGGCCCTCAATCTTTTCTCCAGTGAAACGAAGGATCCGTTTTTTATTGACCTAATGCTGATACTAATAAAAGTTTTATCCATTTAAATGGATAGTTTAGATTACATTCATGATATTCCGCACCGGTATCATGATCTACTGTAAAGTCCTTTAAATGGTGCTTCAATCGTCCGAGTAGTGCTTCAATATAGTAGCATGTGGGATTAGTTTAGGCCACTTTATCAACTATTTTATTTTGTCGTCTCTGCTGCATCAACGTATAGTACGCATGGAAGTATAGACACATAAAAGTGCAGAATTAGTTTCCTCAACGATTGCTTTTCAGTACCAATAAAAGAAAACATAATGTCAGAAATTGAATGAGAAAACAGATCTTTCACAACTCATAGCACATGCATTGGCGAAACTGGGAACATGGACGGCCCCAGAGAGTTCTTCTCCTTTACTGCTGGAAGCAAAGGCATAACATGGAAAGCACGTGGGGAGGTTGGCAGACCCCGAGACACGGGCCATATATGTATACATCCCCGACATGCCACACAGTCAATGGATGGTAGAAAAAATCACACAAATTACAAAACCAGGCCACATAAAGATGCTTAGTAGTTGTTGCATCTATTAACGTGGCGGATACCATTGCAGAAAATCAAGAGCTGTTGCATCTATATGGTTGGAAAAGACCACAGTTCACAAAACGAGGGACACTGAGTCACTTGCCCTGCATCTTAGTAGTGTCTTTCCAGTTAGGACCGGATTTAACGTGACGGCGAACATTGCAGGAAGCCATGAGCTGCTGCATTTACAAAAACTGTCAATCTGCTATAGGGATGGAAGGCACCGGGAATAAATCACGTCTCGCTGATGTTGAGCATTCAACAATCTTCCTGTGGTGCACAGCCGTATCAAGGCCACGGGCGACATGGCAATGTCAGCACTCATGCACGCCAAGTTGCTGCGGTGCGGGCTAGCCATGGCGCGCCTCCATGGACAGCGAATGCAAAAGCACCACGCGACTTCTCTGCAGTTGGAGCACGAAATGATGGTGTGCTTATTGAAGCGTGCACCATGACAGAGCGCGCCGAGGCCATTGGAGCAGACGAGGGAGGAGGCGAGGCTCCGAAGCATAAATGACACGGCAAGTAGGTTGAACAGCACGAGGAGCAAGTACGGGTGCAAAGTGAGGAGCCCTGAGACGATAAAAGCATAGAGGAAGATCAACGATTGCTTCTGAATCCCAGTAAGAGAACTTCTTCCGCGGGCCCGGTTCAGGTTCTCGCTGGCCTGGTGGGCCTACTTCATATATTGCATCGATCCCAGCTAGCAGAGGCTACTATAGTCTGCTATTCCAGCAATCTTTTTTAGGATAAACATCAGGACATAGGGTCATAAATAGAAGTCAAATTGCTTATTCTCCTAGAAATTCTGGTTGAGTTGAATATCTATCAGCTATGCTTAACAATTCAGACTCGAATCAAGTTCTACACCTGTGCAAAAGAAAATTTCAAGAACCACGATTTTTTCTTCTTACCTTACACGAATCCATGTTGGAAACAACTGGAATAGCAGCCCAAGCAAGTCCCCAGGGAAGATCGTCCACGAGCAGAAGCCAAGCAAATCCCCAGGAAAGAAGGAGCAGGCGAGGGGCGTGAAGAGTGACGACGAGCTGAAGAGGGAACGGGAGAGGGATGCAGAGTCGCAGAAGAGCCTCACACTGTTCAACCTGCAGCTTCTTCAGGTGAAGCTGAAGCTTCTGGAAGAGCAAGAAGCAAGTCTGGGCAGGGCGCGGGCCGAGATGATGGACCTTCTCTCAGGAGGAACTTGTTAAGATATGTCGGTTGTAATCAGATTAGAGATAGATTTCTCTTTGTAATCAGAGCCTGCGTGCTCTACAACTAATCCAGTATTTCTTGGATTGCAAGTCAACCAGGATACTTGGATTGTAAGTCAATCATGTAATCTCCTTACATATATTAACACGGAACCTGACCGATCGTGGTTATTGCGCCAAACTCTTTTTACATGGTAACAGAGCCATAACGAACGACCATGTCGTCGCCTTCCTCCACCACCGCATCTCAATCCTCCTCCTCCATGTCCTCCACCACCTCAAGCACCTTTGCCTCAATCCCTATCAACCATGCCGTCTCCATCCGCCTCAACAAGACCAACTACACCTTGTGGCGTGCTCAGTTCTTGCCCTATCTTCGCAGCGTCGGCCTTCTTGGGTATGTAGATGGATCCATTGAGGAACCACCCAAGCTCGTGGCTGCATCTTCTACCGATGGCGCTGCTCAGATCCCCAACCCGGCGCACCATGTCTAGTACTCCCAAGACCAGCATGTTCTGAGCGGCATCGTCTCCTCCGTCACCGAGGACGTCCTCCAAGATCTGGTGGCGGCAACCACGTCCCTATGATGCATGGTCAACACTTGAGCGCATGTATAGCGCCAAGTCCAGGGCACAAGTTGTCCAGATCAGGATGCAGCTTGCTACTCCCAAGCGACGTGACCAATCTGCACCAGATTTCTTTCGGCACATCAAGAGCTTGGCAGCCTCCATGGCTTCTGCTGGCGCTGCTCTTCGACCAGATGAGATAATCTCCTACTTTCTCTCTGGTCTTGGTCAGGAGTACGACTCCTTTGTCATGTCCATGACAACCCTCGCCGACCTCACCCTCGACAGCCTCTACGCGCACCTGATGTCCTTCGAGCTACGAGTTGAGCGCAACAACTCGATGCAACAAGTTCAGATGAACTATTCGGCCAACTTCACCGGGCGTGGCGGTGGCCGGAGTGTGCCGCGTGCGCATGGCCCGCCGCAGCGCGCGGTCATCCCACCCGTGGCGGCAACAGCAACACCAACATCTCCAGGCGCAGCGGTGGCCCGGGACAGCAGTCTTCCGCGCGCAACAACAACAGAAACGCCGACGGCAAAGATGATCGTCCAAAGTGCCAGATTTGTGGCCGTGTTGGTCACACGGCTGTATGGTGCTGGTATCGCCACGATGATTCATACCAGACTGAACATCCATCTGCCAATGTTGCCTCTACTTCACGCAACGTCAACCCTCTCTGGTATTGCGACTCGGGAGCCACAGATCACATCACCAACGACCTCGACCGTCTCACTACACGCGAGAAGTATCATGGCTCTGACACGGTGCAAGTTGGCAATGGCGCAGGTTTGCACATTAAGCATCTTGGTTCTTGCAATATTAAAACATCTGCCAAATCCCTTGTTTTAAAAAACGTGCTGCATGTACCCAAAATTTCTAAAGATCTCCTTTCTATTCATAAGGCTGCACGAGATAATAATGTCTTTTTTGAACTTCACCCTGACTTTTTTGTTATAAAGGATCGGGTGTCCAGGATCAGTCTTCTTGAAGGACGTTGTGAATCAGGCCTTTATCCCATCGAGCCATCCATGATTGAGTCGGCCAAGACAGCTTTTGTTGCTTCCACCGTTAGCAAGGAACAGTGGCATGCAAGGCTTGGCCATCCGTCTTCACAAGTAGTGCAGTCTATTTTAGTTCTCAATAAACTTCCTTGTCATAGCAAATCCCAGTTATCAGTTTGTAATGCTTGTCAGTTAGCTAAGAGTCACCAATTACCATATTCAAGTTCGGTTCATGTGTCTACTTCTCCTTTAGAGCTTATGTTCTCAGATGTATGGGGACCAGCACCTATTTCTATTGGAGGATATAAATATTATATTAGTTTCATCGATGATTTCAGTAAATTTTGTTGGATTTATCTTATGCATGATAGAACCGAGGTTTAGTCCATATTCTTGCAATTTCAGGCTCATGTTGAGTGCCTCCTTGATGCCAAGATCAAATATGTGCAGTCCGATTGGGGAGGGGAATATCAAAAACTCCATAACCAATTTTTTACTTCTCTTGGTATTGCTCATCGAGTCTCTTGTCCCCATACCCACCAACAAAATGGTTCTGCCGAGCGCAAGCATAGACACATAGTTGAAACCGGTATAGCACTCTTAGCTCAATCACATATGCCAATTAAATACTGGGATCCTGCTGTCCAAATCTCCTCTGAAGTTCGTGCGGCTGATATTAGTGTACAGCAACCAGGGGGGCCATCTGTCCCTGCTGCTGCTACCACCAACACGCATGCAGCTGCCGCTGCTCCTGTCTCCGACACACATGCTCCAGCAGCTGATCATGTTTTGGCTGGTGCCCATGCAGACAACTTCGCGGCCCCGGACATCGATCAAGCTCCAGCAGCTGCTCATGCATTGGCTAGCGCCCATGCAGACAACGTCGCGGCTCCTGACGTCGATCAAGCTCCAGCTCCAGAAGATGCTAGGCACACTTATGGAAATCGGCTGAGTAACAATGTAAGACGGCCTAAAATTCGTACTGATGGAACTGTGACATACTCTACTGTTCGTTCTACAGATCAAGAACCATCTACATATCTTGAAGCCATGGAAGATTCTCAATGGCATAGGGCCATGGATGATGAATATCAAGCTTTAATGAAGAATGAGACATGGCGTCTTGTGCCTCCCAGGTCTGGCCTCAATATAATTGACTGTAAATGGGTGTTTAAATTGAAAAGAAAATCTGATGGATCTATTGATCGACACAAGGCACGTTTAGTTGCTAAAGGCTTCAAATAAAGGTATGGCATCGATTATGACGATACCTTTAGTCCAGTTGTTAAGCCAACTACGATTCGATTGCGATTGTCTCTTGCTATCAATAGAGGTTGGAGTTTGAGACAAATTGATATACAAAATGCTTTCTTACATGGCAAGCTAAATGAAGAAGTTTACATGAGACAGCCTCCTGGTTAAAAAAATGAGGATTCCAAGTTTTCTAAATATATTTGTAAGCTTGAGAAGTCTTTATATGGTTTAAAGCAAGCTCCTAGAGCATGGTTTGCTAGACTAAGTACAAAGCTATTACAGTTGGGTTTTATACCGTCTAAGGCTGATATTTCTTTGTTCATCTTTAACAAAGGAGGGATTCACATGTATATCCTTGTTTATGTCGATGATATTATTATTGTGAGTTCTTGTTCCTTAGCTACAAACAAGTTGCTTAACCAACTTCAAGAGGATTTTGCTGTTAAAGATCTGGGTGCAATTAGCTATTTTCTTGGCATCGAAGTCAACAAGATTTCCAATGGTATTCTTTTGAATCAACACAAATATATTCAAGATTTACTTCGGAGAACTAATATGCTCAAGGCTAAAGGTGTGTCTACACCTATGGCGGTTACTGATATGCTGTCAAAGTTTGAGGGTGATAAGTTATCTGATGAGGATGTGACATGGTATAGAAGTATTGTAGGTGCTCTTCAGTACTTAACATTGACAAGGCCGGATATTGCTTTCTCAGTTAACAAAGTATGTCAATTCTTATCATCACCTACCACTGTTCATTGGGCAGCTATAAAGAGGATCTTGAGATACTTGAAAGAAACCTCCAAGTTCGGTCTAGCAATTCGAATATCTGGGTCATGTTTATTGAGTTCTTTCTCAGATGCCGATTGGGCTGGAGATTCTGATGATAGAAGGAGTACAGGTGGTTTCGCTATATTCTTTGGGGGTAATCTTGTGTCATGGAGCTCAAAGAAACAACCAACAGTTTCTCGGTCTAGCACCGAAGCGGAGTACAAATCAGTTGCTAATGCAACAGCGAAGATAATTTGGATTCAAGTACTACTGCGTGAACTTGGTATATATCAAGCTAGAGTTCCTATTTTATGGTGTGACAATCTTGGAGCGACATATTTGTCGGCCAATCCTGCTTTCCATGCTCGTACTAAGCATATTGAGGTTGATTACCACTTTGTTAGAGAGCGTGTGACTAATAAGGAGTTGGATATTCGATTTATAGCATCAGGAGACCAAGTAGCAGATATTATGACAAAGGCATTGCCGACGCCATCTCATATGAGGTTTCAAAGCACTCTGAACTTGTATGCAAGTCCAAATTGAGGAAGGGTGTTAAGATATATCGGTTGTAATCAGATTAGAGATAGATTTCTCTTTGTAATCAGAGCCTCCATGCTCTACAACTAATTCAGTATTCCTTAGATTGCAAGTCAACCAGGATACTTAGATTGTAAGTCAATCATGTAATCTTCTTCCATATATTAACACGGAACCTGACCGATCGTGGTTATTCCGCCAAACTCTTTTTACAGAACTCACATGGGATGTGGGACCACCGGTGTGTTCTTGTCGCTTACTGTGCGAATACTGAATGCTGATCAAATTAATCTGCTGACAAAATGTTGTGCTGTTTCAGTTCTGGAGTTCTTGGACATGAACTAGAAGGGGTGGAAGGAAAGCAAGAGAAGGCATGAGAGGTTAACGCGACCAAGGGATGATGTTTGTGTAGTTGTTTCAGATTACTGTAACTAGGATGAGTCGTAGGTCTTATGAATTGTCGATGAAAATGTTGTCGAGATTGCAAGTCAACTAGGATACTTGGATTGTAAGTCAATCATGTAATCTCCTTCCATATATTAACACGGAACCTAACCGATCGTGGTTATTGCGCCAAACTCTTTTTACAGCCACCATCAGGTACTCCACCGAGGTGGACAACGGCTTCACCAAGGCCATGTGCGTCGCGTTGTCTGTCGTCGCCACATTCACCGTGCTCGCGCTCTTCGCCACCACCATGGTGCACGCGTTCGTGCTCCGGAACCTCTTCCCCAACAACATCTGCATCGCCATCACAGAGCGCAAGGTCAAGCCCATCATGGAGCTCCAAGAGACCGGCGGCGGCAACGACGTTGAGACCGCCGGCGCCACGGCGACATAAAGTTGTGAGCAGAAGAGGGGTGCCTGTTGCGCGTGTCCTTGTGCGTTGAGGCGATGATGTAATCGACTTGTTGCTCTTCTTGTTGGGAGTGTTTTGTGTAATTGGCTGGGACTGTTACGAATAAATATATACTATTTGGAATTTTCGGATTAACACAAACTGAACCACGTTGAACATGGAACCATTTGGAACAAGGGCCAAATTAGAGAGACATACTGTTTTTTTTTCCACCTAGGGAAATTCCCCTGATGTCACACTATTCACGCTCCTATCCTCACTAAGAGCGCATAGGAGTTTATTGGCATGTTTCTGCCCATATCGTTGCTTATCATAAATATTACCACTTACTTTCGTCGACTTATCTTTGTCCTGCTTTATTTTGTCAAAGTAAACAGGATTTGCATGACTCGTTTCAACCTACCCAAAAAAACTTCCACAGCGATACAGACAATTTTTGGGGAGGTTTCGAGCAAGACTCACCCCTCCCCTTACTCATACCGTGGCAAGAACTCTCTGGCTATCAAAGCCCCTCCGGTCGTTGCGCCAACTTCATCATCATCAAACATGGCCGATCCCGTTCAGACGATGACTGAGGACTTCTCGGCTCCTGCCATGGAGAATATCCGCATGGGTCCAAACCCGCGGGTATCCAACAAGGATTATGAGCTTCATCTAGCCTTGATTAACATGATCCTGGCAAGCCTTCAGAGGACGGGAACTAACACTTCCAACATGAAGGAGACGTCTCAAGAGGCTATTTGCTTGCAGCCTTTTCTTATCTCACTATTGGAAAAGGCTCAAAAATGGTTCTATGCAAACCAAAAAAGACTCAACACTTGGGAGGCATGCTCAAATGCCTTCCTTTTAAAGTTCTTCCGGCCAGACAAAACATCTGTCTTGCGAAACAAGATCTCTAGCTTTCAGCAGCTTGCTGATGAGTCTATCCTCGCGTCGCTTGGCGTGCGGAATAAAACTTCTTCCACAGGTTCAGGATATCGCTGGCTTGGCAAGCGCGGCTATGGCCACCATCAGGTACTCCATATTGCATCACGTTGTCTGTTGTCGCCACCTTCACCATGCTCCCTCGCTTCGCCACCACCATGGTGCATGCGTTTGTGCTCCAGAACCTCTCCCCCAATGACATCTGCATCGCCATCACGGAGCGCATGGTGAAGCCTATCATGGAGCTCCAGGAGACCGGCAGTGCAAAAGACGGCCACCACCGACGAAGCTAGCAACGAACAGTTGATGAGCTGGATAATGGAGTGCCCCTTGTTTGTCATGACAGTTTTCGTGACTGTCATGAGTCCATTAGCAGTCACCAAAACTGCGCTGATGATGAGTTTGGGCGTCGGCAGTTTTGGTGACTGCTTGACTGTCATGAAATGTTTTGTGACGGTTTTCTGTCACGGAAAACTCGTTTTCATGAGCAACCAAGGGTGACAGTCGTTTGTGACGGTTTTCTGTCACTAAGAAGTTTCGTGACAGTTTACAGGGCTTTGGTGACAGGGCGGGACAGTAACTAAAAGTCCATTATGCAGTAGTGATGAGTGTGGTTCTATCGAACACCCTAAAGTTGTACCATCATATATAGAACTGAATCGACGCTCCTAACATGATGAGAGATCTTCAAATCTTTTCTTGACAAATTATTAAACTTGATTTGATATTGTCTGATGGTGCCTGGTAACAGAGAGAGATAAAATCTGCAAGATTGTGGGTCCAGACAAAATGAATCAGATCCTAAAACTTAGGAGACATTGATCAAGGCTCGAAAATCGGTAGCACAGATAGTGATGGAATAAGCCATGTGTGACGTAGTTCAGTTAGTGTGTACGTGGGTATTAGCTCCATGTTTGTGTTTTCAGTGATGGTAGTAGCCCGAGTCTTTAGTTTCAGTTTCAGTTTCAGTTTCAGTCAGTTAGAATGAGAGTAATGGGGGCAGTGCACGAGCCTGCAGAGTACGAGTCCATTAGGTCCATACACTCAGGCCAATAAGGCCGGATGACATGCATGTAATTTGGTTATGTATTCAGGAATACAGACCACAGAGTCAGAGAAGCTGGCACTCTCTCAGCAATTCGGTTATGCATTGCCTGACATTCCTCCGACAATAACCCAAGCTAGATTGCTTCTACCCAAGCAAATTCGAGATCAATGGATTTTATATGATTGAAAATACCAGAGTTCTGTACATGCATGGTACCTATAATATCTACATTAATAAAACCAATATGTGCCCTCTTAAGTCAAAATGAAATGGATTGATACGACCATGTATTATGCAGCTATCATGACAGCTGAAGATCAGACTTTAAGAACTTCACCAGCTAGCTGTTCATGGTTCACCAGCTAATCCATTACTAAATAACATCTTCATTTCCACTCAGTGAATTCCTACAGCAAGGTGAAGTGAATAGAACCTGTGCAGAATGCTCAACAAGCTTTTGTTACACACACTAAAACACAACTTCCAGCCAGGCTCTCATTCAGGAAATTCATCGAGCAGGCACACCGTTGCAATACGCATGGGAGCAAGTGAGCGAACCAGCAGTCCTCGAGTCGAGCCGCGTCAGCGATGGTGGCGCTGGGTTGGACAGGCCGGGACGGTTAGACTGCCGTCAAGGAGGAGCCAGGCTGATGGAGGCAGCCGTCGAGGTGGTGAGGGCCAAATGGGCGGCACGGCCCAGGCCCATATGTTAGGTGGGCTGTGCCGTGCTAGCCCATGGACAGGGGGGGGGGGGGGGGGGGGGCTGGG
>LAPY01002776.1:23454-34369 GCA_000970635.1 Eragrostis tef
GGGGGGGGGGGGGTCAGCCTATGGCACGGCCCGATGTGTGCTAATCGTGCTGGGCCGGTGTAACAGCCCTAAATTTCGAAATTTACAAGAAATATTTTTATTGGCATGCCGATGCATTCTTATCATTTTCCAAATGTTCATCATACACGGCATATGTTTACTGATTTATTTGGAATCATTTTGGCTTATCTGCATTTCCTTCAGTTGAAAACTTCTCTATATTGTAGGCATCAGTACATATACATTGCATCCACGTCGTGGCATACATATGCAGTTGAGAGGACACTTGTCGTTGGCAATCTGAATGCACTAGTAATCATAAGAAATAGGACAATTAACTGTAGGCAAATATCAGAGATGTGGCAGCATATTCTTTTCGTACTCCCAGCAGCCCAGCAGCTCCAAACAGTCGTGAGGACCTTTGCTTCTACTTCTCCCGTAGCTTCTCTTCTCAGCTACACCAGCACACTATGTTCTTATCCAAAGCAGAGCACAGCCATTCTATTCTGAGTTTCCTTTCTCATTTCGTTCTTCTCTAGCTCTCAGCACCAGCCAACACACAAGAACACCTTCCCTGTCCTCTGGAGCAGACGCTGCTCGAGAGGCTCTTTCCTTTTCCTATTCTGCAGCACATCGGCAAGTAGTAATAGGGGTACGCTCTGCACCTTTCTCTGTAACTTTCAGAGTTCTCTATCCTGCAGCTTACATCCAGTAGCTAGGAAGTCTTTGGCGAGAGTCCATGTTATTACAAGCTGGAGGTGAGGAATCAGAGTGGCACAAGTGCAGTTTGCACTTTTAGTATTAGTCAGTCGACCAGCTGCAGTTCATAGTTTCTATTCCTTCACATGTGCCCATGCTTGTTTAGAAATATTGAATAAAATAGTAGTAGTACTGTGGTTACCCAGCACCTAATCAATCGATCTTTTCTTCTGGAGTTGATATCTTCTACTAGTTCCAGTTTTCGTTTATATAGTTTAGGAAAACAAAGAGAGGTAGTTCACTAGTACACCATGGGTATGCTTTCAGTTATGCGTAGGAAAACAAAGCACGTCCTGTGCAAAAGCAGAGAAGGGCTATCTAGAACTAAATAATCTTTTAGACAGTTTCATTCCATCAGTTTTGATTGAGTTCAGCATCTCATACTGAAGAAAAATCATACATGCATGTAGACAAATTTTTCAGACAAGAAAATAGAGCAAGTTTATTGGACTGACACATTTTTATTCAGTCATACTAAGGATCCAAACAGAGCACATTTTCAGTTAACCAAATATGCATTTTTGTTTAGTCAGTTAGCAAAATAATTCTAACATGCATCTGGTGCATGCTGGCATATTCTGAAAATGAATTCTTGCCTCATCGATCATTCGATGCCAATCTAGAGCCTTGTGCTGTCAGTAGCATACAGTTAAATAAACTTAGCTAAACATATGTCAATATGGGAGTTAGATATCAGATTATGACAGCTCCTACTATTTTATTTACATACCTGGTTCTGCATAAGCATGACCTTTATATACATCAGAGCATTAGCTTAAGATCTTTATTCTCCATAAAGCAAGTTGTAGTGTTGCCGGAAATGCTACAGTACACCACATATCCATACATCAAGTTATCAGATTTGTTTCTTTTTGGTGCATCATGCTTTGACAAAAATAGTTTCAACTGATAACTGAATATTTCAGATTTCTTTGGAATTTTCATTGGAGTAGTTATTTATTATGATTTGTTTATTATGATTTGGTTTTACTCGACGCTAGATCGTGACGTGTATGAGGTCGGATCGGGGGCTAGTGTAGGAGAGGGACAGAATCCTGAAGTTGTGGACTGGAACACCGACAAGCAAGAAGGCAAGTCACACACCCATTGATCATGTATCACCTATCTTCTTTCTTTAGTTCTTTTGCATTACTGAACTATTATCAGATTAGAGATTTTCATGTCTTCACATATGGGAAAATATGGTAGACATCCCGAACCACTTGTTGTCTCAAAAATTCATCCTTTCCACAATGGCCATACTTATCAGATTGCAACCTAGATTGAGCATTTATCAATAGATAGATGATTTGAACTACAGGTTAAGTATGGACTAGGCTGAGGACATGAGTTCCGAGGTGGTTGCGTGCACATGTACCCAGTGGTTATGTGACGGATCGCTGGGCTATGTCTAAAGCATTTTGAGGAATTGTCAACTAAGCCACGATAATAACATAATTATCGCCCATCCACGGGATCGATTATTCAGACATACTTCAGTTATTGCTTTCACTTTGCGGGCCTATCTAGGTAGGTCGTTGAATGTAGTCCAACCTATTCTATGGTTAGCCCCTTGGCCACCCTGCCACGGTACGAACTATGTAAACAACTGCAGAATGCTAAGATGGTCTCTTGTTGTGCCGGGCATATTTCGAAAGTAAGATGGTAATTTGGATCTTGTTATTCTGGCTATGTATAAGTCATGAATATCATGTGGGTAAAGTTGGGCAAGCTCTGTAGAGTCTTAAATCATTCGAATGTGTCATGCTTGCGGCGAATGAAGCTATGTTTATGGGTGACACCAGTTTCATAGCAAAGTCGTACTTTCTCCTCGTGAGTATGTTGGATATGGTGATAGTGGATATTTATATTGATATCACTTGAGATAAGAGGGTGAATTGTGATATAAGTAAATAATGACTTGAAATAATTATGTTGCTTGCATGGCCTATTACTTTTGGAGTTATCCTGCACTTAATTCCATTTCGTGTGGCTTGCTAAGTACGAAAGTACTCACTCTTGCTTAAATATGATGATCAGAAAATGAGCAGCATGAAGAGGATGTCGTGGGAGACAATAACTACTTTGATGGAGATAGTTATGGGTTCTATGTCTTGTCCGCTCTCAAGCATTGTCCTGTGATCTATGTAGTATACGTGCTTTTGTGCTAATATGAATTATTTTGGTTTCTTCGTTGTAAACCTAGATGAAAGAGTTAACGAAGCTGGTTAAAAATTTACTATGGTATGTAACGAAGCTGGTTTGTGCTACTCTGTGTACGGCTGACTTACTGGGCGGTCGCATATAAGTGGGATATCTCAGGATATCCCCATAGCCGCCCCATTAGGCATGATGGGCCCGTCTAAATAATAGCCCATCAAACCTATATAACTCTATCTTAGTGTTAAACTGGTGCAAAATGATAAGGGAACGGAGCTTAGAACCTCGGACTTCATATATTCAAAGCAAATGTCTTACCACTAGACCATAGAACCTTAGTTATACATGTAAAAGTAAAATAAATTTAATAGTTTCTTAGATGGGTCCTGCCGTGCTGGCCCGGCCACTAGACCTCGGCCCAAGCACGGCCTACTGCTTCATGCCGTGTCGTGCTTGGGCCGGGCCAAAATGATTGGGTTTTTTGCCCATCCATTTGGCCATCTCTAGGTGAGGCGAACAACGTCTCAAGTGAGGAGCGGACTTCCTTATCCGCGCGCATGTGCGAGTTGGGAATCACGCGCATCGCGCGTCGCGAGCGAGACAGCCAGGCTTCCCACGCACTGCATACAGGGCCCCACGAATAGGAGGCGTGCTGCAGTACCCGCTAGCTTCCAGGAAGCTTCCTCCTCCTGGTGCTCTCCACGTGCTCCAACTTTTCTCTTTTCTTTTCTTTCCTTAAGTTTAAGAAAAAGTTTGATAAAAGTCTGTACAAGAGTTTGAAAATAGTTTGAACAGAACAGAAGCTTCAATAGAAGTTTGACTGTAAGATTGACTATTTTTAACCATACAAAAGTTTCTACAAAAGTTTTTACTATACAAAAGTTTTGACCATGCAAAAGTTTCTACAAAAGTTTTTACCATACAACTTGGTACGTAGGCCCCGCACCTGATGCATGGGAAAGGAAATGGACACGTTGGGAAGCTAAAGGTGCGGTGAGATGGAGCCGTGGGCCCCTTGCATGTGCGAATGCATCCGCAACACGGTGGGAAGGGAAACTAGCAGGGGCCACGGTCGGAACGTCGTGCGCGCGCGCGCGTGCGCGGAATAGCAGCGTGTGCTGCGGATATGCCATGAGTTTGGAAATAAATTGGGTGCGGCACGTTCGTAAACAGTCACTTTACGGACCCGTCTGGATTGCTGCCACGTGGAGATCGGACGTGAGCGCAGAGTGGCTTGAATGGCATCGTTCCCCGGCACAGCATCAGCTTGGCTCGAAGAACAGCATCGGCTCAACTTTGTTTGGACGCCGGAAACAAAAAAAAAAAAGAAAAAAGAGCCGACGCAATCAACGAAGCAACGAGACGGCGCCGCCGGAGTTTGCCAGACGGAAGCGACATCTGCCGTGGTCACCCGTTTTTGCGGACGGGCCGCACCTAATTTTCTTCCCATGAGTGTGCCGTCGTTCAGCAGTGCTGACGAGGACGGCGGACGGTAACAAATCGGTGCCGCGGAATTTGATTGTTGTTCACCGCGGGAGTAGTCAACGTAGATTTTTCTCACCATAACTGGAGATCCCCACCTTTATCTACCGGCTTGCAAGCTGTAGGCTGCCTCAGGATCCAAGCGCCTCACTCACGGTGCATGCAGAAGCGGTGACTATTAATCCGTTAACAGTTTCAGCATGGCGGCGTGACCAAGCGTGAGAACAGGGCCCACTCAGACATGGTTACTTGTTCCTGCTGACTCTGACAGGAAGCAACGAGCTCGCGTACTGAACATGAGCTCGCGTCCTGAACATGGTTACTTGTTCCTTGATGATGACTTTGAGCACAGGTCAAGTCAAATAATGGAGCAAATTGTCTTGGGGACGTACCCGTAGATGACTTGCTCTATGAAGATTATTCCAAAATGAAAATAGGAAATGACAGTGACGGAGCCAGTATTTTGTACGAGTAGATTAAAAAAAAAGACTCCACACAAATGGGGTTCGCTGTTTCTGCTTAGTTTTGGACAAGCTCCTTCGTCTCAATGTGGATGCAAAATTAGTCAATTTAAATATATTTAAAATAAAAACATATGACAATTATTCGATGATGAAAATAAAAAGTTACTGTGTCTGAGCCTATTTTTTGTACCGAGAAGATTTGAAAAAAAAATTCAACACAAATGTCGTTAGTGTTGCTGATTGATTGGACAAGCACCTTCAATTAAATCTGCATGTGAAACTGATCCGTACAAATAAATTAAAAATAAAAAATACAGTGTCGGATGTTTGTAATGATAATATTTGAAGAAAATATCTCAACACAAAAGTGGTTTGTTGTTGCTGATTAATACAAATTATATTTCAATCTGGATGTGAAATTGATAATACAAATTATTTAGAAAATCATGGTACTTGACATGCACAAACACACATACACACACACTAGCAATATGCCCGGTGCGTTGCAACAGGCGGCGACAAACAAAACTATGACAAGGTAACAACGGAATAATCAGTCACATTTTAACAATATAAACCAGGTCAACTTGAAAATTCAAGAACAGTAAATAATTGTAATTTACAGAATATAAAAAAATAAAAGGGCTCATTTGATCCACAGTACAAGATGTTGCATGGTTGACAATACCTTCACCAATTACGTTTATGAGATAGGACGTATCACTTTGGTTTAACACCTACAAATAACACAGAGCCCGTTAAGAAAAATTAAGGGTCCATAGCTCAGTGTTGAATATATGTAAAAAGTATAAACTTTTTTTTTTGCAAAAGAGTATAAACTCATATTGATAAAATCAAGAGTAAATTGCATCCAGGGTCCCTAAACTATTCTAGGATTCTCATCTAGGTACATGAACTCTTGAAATGAAGATTTGAGTTCCTAAACTATTTCAAGATTATCATCTAGGTCTATAAACTACTATTTAGATTTTTAATTTGATTTAGCCCCTAAGTAGCTATCTAAATTGTGGTTCGCGCTCTAATAATCATGGCACAACATGCCAGCTTGATAATTTCGCAGGTTTGATGGGGGTTTCGACCTTATGTTTGGATAATATCCCTGTATTAGCCATTATATTCCGCCTTAGTGGCTGAGCAGTAAAAAAAAAAGCAACATCTCGTTTGTGAGGCACTTGGCGAGGCAATTGGATGAAGCTCACGGTCTGGTGGCGATGGATAACAGTGACCGGTAGAAACATGTTGGCGGCGGCGGTGGACCGGTGGCTCTTCACTTTGAAAGTTTATAGACCTAGATGAGAATCCTAAAATAGTTGCAGGACCCAAATCTTTATTTTGAAAGTTTATGGACCCAGATGATAACCATGAAATAGTTTAGAGACCCAAATCTATACTTTAAAAGTTAATGGACCTAGATAAGAATTTCCAAATAGTTTAAAGATCTGAGATGCACTTTACTCTAAAATCAATGTTAGGTATTACTCTAACAAAATAAAATCAATGTTATCATGGAGTACCGGCATGAAGCGTCGCTCCGTTTGTCAATTAGAATCCAACTCGTAGGAATTCCAAACTTTTCTTTTTGACAGAAGGAATTCAAAACTTAGTGAATATGCATGCCCCCTTTTTCTTCCTCACAAGAATAAATTCATCACACGCCATCTCTCTCTCAAACCATCTCCGCATGACTACCATGATTCAAAGAAGAACGGAATGATCCATCTACGGGCCACAGCAGATAATGTAGCATTACGAACAGGATGATCCTGGATTCCCTCTCTCATCAACTACGGGCCACAGCAGATACTGGTGGATGCCCAATGATCCACACATAATAGCCCATGGCCGGTACATGGCCCAAATAACGGTTCGCTAATCTCATCTTCTACCTTCGTCCGTTGGCTTCCTACCCGAGATCGCAGGTCTCCAATGGCGGCGCAAGTGCTGGAAGAACGAATTCGAAGAAGAATATAGACTCTGTTTCCGAGATCTCGCGATATCTGCTCTTGACTTATAGATATATGAAACTGGTTCGACATGAACTCAATCCAAAATTTTTTCTGACATAACTCAATCCAGAAAAAAAAAATCCGATTTCAATTCGATCTAAATAAGGAAAACTTGGCAGGACGAACGACGAAAACCGAGTTTGACGATCTCTTTGTGACCTTTTATGTAGTAGAGATATATTTCTACTACGAAATACAACTCCGAGGTCATTGCTGTTTCGATGAACATGAGCACAGATATGAGATTAAAAATTGTACATACGCTACACACAAAATTCAGGAAAAATATTTCTAACTCCACCTAATGAGCTGCTACAAAATGCAGGTATTAGTATTTTACTACCCAGGCCCATGTGGGCCCTTCTCCCTCTGCTTTCTGCACCACGCCAATCAGAACGCTCCAGACTGGTCAACACCTGCTACAGTATCACTGTTTGCGTCCAAGGGCACCATGCGTTTAGTGTTCCACGTCAGATGGGTTTATCGCCTTCGGTCGTCTGCTGACTCTGCAAAGGGTGTCATCCGGACATCTGTGTGGGAATGTCAACGACTTCCTCGCCGTTCGTACAAGGTAGGGAGCTCCGGCTGCGGCGCTGCTCCTTCGCTCCCACGCTTCGCATCCCCGCCACACCACAAGCAGGGTGCAGATGATCTTGCCAGGTTGGCGGCACGGTACCATGATGCAACGACATTATTCGTGCGGCAGAAGCAGGAGAACGGGGGCATTGCGCGGTAGAGGGAGCGCTGGGCAGTTGGGCAACCTATGTAGAACGGGGAAGGTGGGGGGAGGGGATCATGGAGAGTTGGCGGCGTGATGGGGTGGCGCAATTTTCAGATCGAAAGTGTGCCCGTTTTGAAATAGGAATGTGGATGATTTTTTTATCACGCATTTTGAAATTTACAGACGCTAAATTTTTTAGGGCAGAATAACCTGGGCAAGACGACCTCCGTCAGAGATGGGGTCTGTGCTTGGTGAATTTTGTGCTATATTCTTAGATAGGACTGCTTTGTTAGTCAAGGGTAGTTCCTCTAGGCGGGTTGTAAGCGTTGTGCTTAGAGCTTGGCCTATGCACGTTTGGGACCTAACCCAAGGAGGATAGTAGTCGCGAGTGTTTGTGACAGCTACATCGTCTCTGCAGTCCATTAAGTCTGGTTTAGACAGGCAGGGTTCTCAATAGCGGGTGGGTCCTAAGGTGAACTAGCTACAGTAACCGGCTTCTAGAGCTAAGTAAATATAGGATAAATATTTAGAAATCCTTGCCTCTATCAATCATTTACCTTACCCCGTCTTAAGTATAGCCATGTTATTTACACAATAAGTACAATACTTCAACTTTCATTCGCCCTACTTCCTTACGAAAATATAGTACCAGCAACATTGGTACCAATTTTGTATGCGTCATATTTCATCAGCTTATTACTATGGAGTGGTGCAGGAGAGGGAGGAGATGATCAGATGTAGAAGAAGAGTGAAGGTGAGGGAGGAAGAAGCAGAAGCATGCCCCCCTCCCCCCCTCCTCCGAAGTCGTAGTGTATGTTGTGTGAGTTCCATATCTCCCTAAAAGCCAAAAGTTATTCTGATGTGTCGAAATATTCACAAATGGTTGTCTGCTATTCCCATTCGGGCTATGATATTGGAAAAAATGGGATTTAAGTTAAGAATTGAAAATAAAATATCCACCTTCCTATATTACTACAGTACACCATTTTTTATAAATTAATGCTGATGTTCCATTACGCTCTCAATATCTTGAACAGTCATTCTGAGCACATTACCAATTGCTTTTGTGCTGAATTTGAAAACTTTGTCATACAGACTTTAGGTTGCTCTTCTGGGGTAAAATCTTACCGTGAAGATTGCTCGCTTTGTGCACAAGTAATAATTTGGAATGCATAAGAGTGCTCGTAGTACCTGCAGTAACATGAGGAGTCTTGGCTAGTTAGTATAAATTACGATGGAGTCAACCTGTTGGCATGGCAGCTAGCCTGAGAGGTCATACCACGTGCTTGAACCGCAATGAGTCAAATTTCCAAGGAACAAAACGAATTGGCATGGCAGGTAGCCTGCGAGGTCGTAACATGTGCTGCATGACAGGTAGCCTGCGAGGTCATACCATGTGCGAGGTCATACCATGTGCTTGAAAATTTGCATCCTGTCATTTTCAGAGTAAAGACCATCATATCACATGAAAGTAAAATATTAGACAAAATGGCATCCGCAAAAGTCACAATCGATCAGCCCCCACATAATTAGTAGTGTAAAAGTTTGCCAGAAAGAAAAGTCTTTTCTTCGAAAAAAGAAAGAAAGAAAGTCTTGTTTCAGTAAAGACAGAACATGGCATGGCAACTGCTTATAAAAGGCCTTTAACACTTGCTCTTCCTTCCCAACCAAGAGCACGAAGTAACTAGAGTTTCATAGCTAAGCCATCCTCATGGAGCTAAGCGTAGCCACCGTCGTATTCCTCTCTCTCCTCTCCCTGCCAATCCTGGTGACCTTGCTGAGGCCCAAGTCGACACCAAGCTCCAAGAAGAGGCGGCCTCCAGGCCCATGGAATCTCCCCTTGGTTGGAAGCCTTCTACACATTTTCAGATCCAGATCGCAGCCACCAGTTGCTCTCCGGGACCTGGCCAACAAGTATGGCCCGGTGATGTTCCTCCGGATGGGCCAGCACGACACTGTCGTGATCTCCTCGGCTGCGGCGGCGCAGGAGGTGCTCCAGGAAAAGGACGTCATCTTCTCGTCGCGGCCGAGCCTCGTTTCTTCGGAGATATTCTGCTACGACAACGTCAACATCGCCTTCGCGCCATACGGCCCGTATTGGCGGACGCTGCGCAAGCTTTGTACGGTGGAGCTCCTCAGCGCAAAAATGGTGCGGCTGCTCGCACCCGTCAGGAATTACGAGACTTTGTCGCTCGTCAGGAAGATTCACGCGGCTAGCCAGTGCGGCGCGCCCGTGAATGTCGCCACGCTGACCGTGTCCTGCACCAACGCCATCACCGCAAAGGCGGCGTTCGGGCTGGTGTGCAGCGGCGAGCTGCGCGACCAATTCCTGTCGTCGATCGATGTGGCGCTGAAGATCAGTGGGGGGTTCTCCTTCGGGGACCTCTTCCCGTCACTGTGGTTCGTCGACGTCCTCACTGGAGTGAGACGTAAGATGTGGCGAGCACGCCGGCAGCTGGACGCGGTCTTTGAGAAGATCATTGCTCAGTGTGAGGCGCAGCGCGGTGATGATCTTGTGAGCGTCCTGCTTAGGATCAGGGACGAGGGGGAGCTTGAATTCCCCATCGGCACAGACAACATCAAGGCAATTATACTGGTAATCCTCTTGTGACGTCATGCGCTTTAAGATCGATGTTCTACCTCTCTTTTGTTCATTCATTCAACATTTTGCCGGTTCTTTTTTTTTAAGGATATGTTCACAGGAGGGACAGAGACGACATCGTCGTCTGCCGAGTGGCTTATGTCAGAGCTCATGAGGAACCCAGAGGTGATGGCCAAGGCACAGGCTGAGGTGCGGCGTGTATTTGACAACAAGAAGGAACAAGACCATGAGAGCCTTCTGGATGAGCTACCCTATATAAAGATGGTGATCAAGGAGAGCATGAGGCTGAACCCAGTAGTACCCCTGCTGATACCCCATTTCTGCCGTGAGTCCTGCGAAATTGGTGGTTACTAAATCTTGGAGGGAATAGGGTCATGATCAATACATGGGCGATGACAAGGAATCCTGAGAATTGGCATGACGAAGAGAAATTCAAGCCAGAGAGGTTCGAGGATGGCAAGCTAGACTACAAATGCTCCCGATTCGAGTACTTGCCGTTTGGGGCTGGGAGGAGAAGGTGCCCAGGTGATATCTCTGGCCTGGCTGTGCTAGAGCTTATCGTGGCACGCCTTCGGTACTACTTTGATTGGAGCCTTCCAAACGGTCTGCGGCCATACGAGCTTATCATGGCACGCCTTCTGTACTACCTTTGAATTGAATGATGCATCAACTTGAGGGAAAATTCCTAGAAGTTTTCCAC
>LAPY01002776.1:38857-50001 GCA_000970635.1 Eragrostis tef
GGAATCTGCTTATGTACTTAAGCAGCGGTGTAGTATCAGATCCCAAAGATAGTAAGTTCTTTTTTCTTTCTTATGGGAAAAAGTCTGTTTTCCGAATTATTTTTCCCAAACTTCCTTGCTCCAAAAATACCTCCCGAGCTCCTATGGGTCCGACAGAATAGAGATCATCCACAAATGTTTTGCTTTCGAGTTTAGTGGTACTACTGGGCTTTGTTGACAGCTCTGTGGCTCCACGTATCCTTTCTTCCCAAGCCCAGATTAGAGCCTCCCGAACGACGTGGACACAAGCTAGCTCTTAAGAGGGGCCCCGTCCGGTAAAAAAGTTAGTAAAATATTCAAGGAAGTTTACACGGTATTTAAAATCATGTGGGCTCCATTTGTCACTGGGTGAGAGACACGTTAAAAGCGGGTGGCAGTTATGAGCGACTAGCGCTTCGGCAAGCGCTAGCGGCTCCCTTTTCTGGCCTCCTCTCTCTTCCACGGAAGCAAAAATCTGAGTCAGCTGTCGACAACGCCGGCTTGGGGACGGCCTTACATGCTAGGCGGCCACCATCACATGGTCAGCTAGCGTGCTAGCGCGTAGGAAATATTCCGTTGTCGTTACCTAAAGTCCTGGCGGCTTGGAAATATTCCAACACGTGGACTTTGATGGATTGACGAACAGTAAACGGTTTTAGCGCATAGATCACATACGATTTCTTTATTTTGGTCAGTCGTATCACGTGTTGATGACTTTCAGGTTCAGTCATACCACACGTTGATGACTTTCAGCAGCTACCAATTCGCCAACTAACATATAAATATTTTCCTCACCATTGTAGAAGTTCACCGACTTGCTTTGTCCAAGAATTATAGTTGCCTTTTCTGCTCTTCTTCTATCTATGGTCCATTGATCGAACGCCTCCTGATCCGCTGCTCCTTATTAAGGATTTGCAAAGTCTGTTGCTATGACATTGAGTTCTGTCTTAGCCTGTTGCTCCTTTACTGGTCTCTTATCGGCCAACGCTTGTGCATCTGGGGTACAACGCCAGCCTAGGCAGTTGTTCAATCTGAAATCAAATGGTATGTCTCTGAAAACTAAACTTCTATCAGGTATTAACATGATCTTTGAGGTTCACCATCAGTAACAGAATATCTAAAACCTCAAATTTTCTCCTCCAACATCAGCATCTGTCAATGACGTTCCCAGAGGTGTCCGAGTCACACCCCTTCAAGCCAAGGTACATATAATCTCTATCTCTACACTACTTAAAAAGGCTGAAAGAGATCGTCCAATCGTTTTTTCGTTGTTCGTCCTGCCAAGATCTTGAATTCGTATTGAATTCGGTTTGGCTCAAATTCAAATGCCGAGTTCTTTTGCGTTGATCTTATAGAAGACGAGTCGCTTGTATTAATGAACATGGCCTTGTTCCAGCGGTGGAGCTGTCTGCTGTCCCTATGAGACATTAGTTCGTATCTCAATCGATGCCTCTTTTGTTTTCTTTCTTTTTTTTTTTTGTTTTTTTGCAGCTGCCAAACTTTGCTGGGGTCGTCAGATCGTCGCCTTCGGTCTGCCACAAAAATTTCCAACCCTTGTAGAGTCCAGTTCTCCATTGCTAAGAGTCATCAGAGTCCGTATATGAGAACAGTTATGAGTCATCAGAGTGCCGCCGCGAGGAGCAGTGGGCACGGCGTCAGGGGCGGCGGGACACGCCACCGCCGTGCGGGGGGGGGGCCCCCCCCCCCGCGGGGGGGAGCCGCGGGCGTGGCGGCTTGGGCAGCGTGGGCCGGCGGCTCGCGTGCACGCGACGGCTTGAGGGCGCGGACGCGACATCGCCGTGCAGAGCAGGGGCGGCGAGGGGCCCGGCGGCGTAGCAGAACGGCGTGCCCGAACGGCAGGGCAGAGCTCGCGGCGTGACCTGCAAATTGACTCCCCCAATCAATTGATTTAGCGAGTGTTTAGCAATTGGAGCAATTGACTCTCCAATCAATTGATTTGCGCACGCGTGCCTCCATGGCTAATTGCAGCAGGGCAGCGCGACGCAAGGATGTGTGCGCGGGCGAGGCGGGGTCGCGGCAGCTCGCGTGCGCGCCGCGGTGGTGGCAGCGAGGCGGGGCTGGCGTGCATGACAAGGACGCGCCAGGTGTTGCGAAGCAATTAAGGTTTGAAGAAGACGGCTTTCATCCCAATTACTCCTCTGTCCCCTCCTACCAAACTAAAAACAGGGACTGTTCCATCTCCATCTTATCCTTCCAACCAAACATAAAAACCAAACTAAAAACAAGAACCGTCTCACTCGGTCCCAGAACCAAAAACACACCCTAGTGTTGTTATGGAGAGGAGGGAAGAGATATGTTTACATTGCGGCTATCGAACCATAGCTAGGTTCGATTTTTCCACAGTTCACTGGTCAAACACACATTGCTGATGTTATTTTAAGGGCTGTGGGCTGTTCTATATTTATCTGTGGATTGTCCAACTGGTGGCCCGTAGTCTACAGAATAGATGGCCAGCGTGGCCCATAGTTCAATTGTGCTAGGACGTGCAAGCCATGGACCAACTTGGTGTGGTGTGCGTCTCACCTCTGAATTTGCTACCTCCTCCTGTACAATCCTCTCTGAAACTGCACTTCTGCAGCCAAACTATTACTATTATTATTAATTTGCTTGCTGCATTGCACAGAGTATATTGAGAAGATATACACTGCAGTAATGTCTCGTACTTTGGGGACAGAGCTGTGGGCACAAAAAAACATGCATCGTTTAGCTGGTGTGGTGTGCGAACTGTTGTTATTAACTCTTGCTTGTTTCAGATTTTGGAGGGCAATAGCACCTTTCTTGATGCAGCTCACATAAAAATCCACAGGCACATGCATACACAGACCATATATATCATCGTGGGCCAAGCATAACTGCATAAACATGTTACGCTCCAAGTTTTGTCATGAGATTGATGTGCTTTTGCTGAATAATCTGCAGGAACCATGCAGTGGTAGGGGATGGCGCCCATGCAATGCAGTTCAATTAATGGTATGTTGATTAATATTATTTTCTCGTGAATGTATCACCGGTATAGTTTCCAAAATGTTATTCGCTTTTTCCCGTTGCTTCGGACGGGCAATTTGCTACTCCCTCCGTTCTTTTTTATATGACGACATTGACTTTTTTGTTACTTTGACCATTCGTCTTATCTATAAATATTTGTGTAAATAGTTAAGTGTATAAGTTATCTATATTGTTGGTCAAAATTCAACGAAAAAGTCAACGGTGTCATATAAAAAAGAACAGAGGGAGTAGTAAATATAATAAACACATAGTGTGCAATTATTTTATTCCAATGATTATCGTCATAAGAAGTTTTATCGTTGCACTTCTAGTCCTGCCCCCAGCAGGGGCTCGTGGCTGCCGAGCCCGTGGGCCCCCCGGACCGCGGTTCCCACAGTGCGTGGAGTGGATCCTGCAGAATCAACACGGCGATGGATCATGGGGGTTCGGCCACCTCCACCCTACGCTGGCAATGGACACCCTCTCCTCAACTCTAGCATGCGTCCTTGCGCTCAAGAAGTGGGGTGTCGGCGAGAACCACGTCAGGAAAGGTTAGCAAGCTTCGTTCCAAAACATGTGAATGATTGTATTAATTCAGTTACGCTCTTCAATCATGGTTTTTTTTCCCCTTGTGCTGTGTGCCTGTTTCGGCGTTGCAGGGCTTCGTTTCATTGGAGACAACATGTCTTGCTTGACGGATGGAAGCAGACATGCGCCGGTAGGGTTCAACATCATCTTCCCTGGCATGCTTCGGCTCGGTATGGATATGGGCTTGGAACTTCCTCTGAAACAAGAGGATATCGATCGCCTCTTCCGCCTCCGGAATATGGAGCTGACAAGGTTTTTGTCCCAATGCACACTCCCCCAACCCCCCTTTTCTGGAAGCAAAGCGCTAGCTAGCCTGGTGCTAAAAGCACACTATAATATTCCCCAATATGTTTGGACCGCGGATTCCCTTTTTTGTCGATTTCTTGTGAGTGTACACGTGTTGCCAATAGTACCAGAAGTCCAGGAGAACGACGTTCTCCTCTAATGATTATGACCGACTGACATATCACACTGAGATGCCATCCGTCCTATACCTCTGTCCTAAAATAGTTGTCACTGTTGACTTTTTTGACCACTCGTCTTATTTAATTTTTTTTGTTTATCTTATTTATTGTTTTATAATTTGATTTATCATTTAATATATTTTAATCATGACATATTTGTTTTTATATTCAAATATATTTTTTGAATAAAACGAACAGTTAAACGTGATGTCTAAAAGTCAACAGTGACATCTATCTATACACAGGTGGAGTGAGCGGCTATGCACCGGCGCAAGGATGCGGGGCGACCGCTGATCATAACATCATCGTACAGGGTGCTGGACCAGCACCAGCTGTCGCGAAGGAGCCGGAGATTAAAGCAACAAAGAAGGCCAAACTTCGTGCCGCATTACCTCCAAAGCCTGGAAGAGTTGACGACAACGTTTGCCCTGGACTCCTGATGAGAGAATCGCCGAATGTTTAATCCACTGCCCCATTTCTTGTTGCCACTATGTATGAGATGGTGGTGGAGACACACCCTAGAATCAAGATAGGATGAATCTCCGGTTCCTCTTTCAAAGCAACATTTTCCATGCTCGCTCGTGAGAACAGGACATTTCCTGTGGTTCTTGCTGATTTCCACTTTCCTTCTGCCTCCTATTCCCAACAACAACCGGTCAGTTGTTTATTCATCTTCTACGCTTCTTCTGTAGCACAACCTGTACTGTGTTGTTTGGCATAGCATTTTGCTACGCTTTGCCAAAAGAAAGACGTTATATAGGATGCCACAGTGGTACTGTCATTCTACTTTTACATTCGTTTCCTTCTGAAGCATCATATATGTCTTGCGTGAGAGCTGGGAGCATTAAATTAGCGATGTTGCATGTAATTAGATGCAATACGTTTATTTCACTACATACTATAAATATAAGTAACAAGTTTATTTTACTACCCTTAAAATCATATAATAATCATTTGACATCCCCAAATATAAGTGTGGCTCGTGATGCATGTTTCTTCTTTGTACCTTTCACAAGTTGTATATGAAATTCAAATTTTGTAGAATCATATATGCAAGCTAGTTGATTCCAGGAGTGTGTATTTTAACAGGTGCTTAATAATTTTTTTCCATTCTGCATTTCTTATTAGCACCTTTTTGTGTAAAGAAAGATAAAAGCAGGACTCATACGAAAGCAACATCGTCTCATCACTCACACCGGCGAAAAAAAAAAGAGACAGATTTTTTTTTGAGCCAAAAAAGAAAGAGACAGATAACAAACATTCATCAGCTTCCGCCCACGAAACGAAAACCAGGCAAAAAGAAAAAAACAGTTAACGGGCCGCGGGCTGAGTGAAGTAAACAAAATCTCGGCCTGCGAGTCCAAAAACAACATCGTTGGCCCATCGTACTCAGCAATAAGACGAAAGGTCAAACATGATGTTTTTATATTTTAATCATGACATATTTGTTTTTATATATACATACGCTTTGAGTACAGCAGAACATACCAAGTTAGGAATTTTAGGAAGCATAATATACATATTACTTTCCCTTCCACTTTAAATAGTACTAGGATAGTTTTGAAAAAAAATAATCAAACGACGGCGTGAAAGTCAATGGCGACACAAGGTAAATCAGTGGTGGCGTAGGATGGCGAGGTCGTGGGTGGTGTCTGAGTGAGTTTGTGGGGAAGGAAAGTGGCAGCCTAAGGATTGCCACGGTGGGCTGCACACGGTGGGCTGCACGATGAAAAGTGATCGAATAGTAAAAAATGACTAATATATTTTTTTGATACCATTAGTATTATACTCGTGATATTATGCACCGTAAAACTTCTCAAATATTGTTGCTCGTTCTTTGCTAATTAATCTACTTTGTTGTTACTGCTATTATAAGGGGTGCCGACGGTACGGATTCAGGAAGAAAAGCTTTCATGGCCTACGTTGCAGAAGGATTGGGAGATTTACAGGACTGGAATCAGGTGTTGCCGTACCAGCGGAAGAACGGGTCCTTGTTCAACTCTCCGTCCACGACGGCTGCGTTAGCTATCCACCAGTACAACCATCGAGCAATCGGCTACTTGGATTTCATCGTCAGCAAGTTCGGCAGCTCAGGTTCACTTAATTACTGTCTTTCAAAATGCCAAACCAACAGTGAGATAATTGATGCCAAATGTCATGTATTTGCAGTTCCTGCAGCATATCCGATGAATGTATACTCCCGGCTTTGCACGGTAGACTGTTTAGAGGAGATGGGGATTTCTCAGAGCTTTGCTTATGAGATAAAGAGCATACTTGATATGGTGTACAGGTAGGTAACTGCCATTTTAAAGAAATATGTTTGACACTTTTTCCTACTGACATCCTTTGAAACCGCAGATTATGGCTACAAAATGACGACGAGATAGTGCTTGACGTGGCCACATCGGCAAAGGCATTTCGCCTCCTGCGCATGCACGGATACGACGTCTCTACAGGTAGTTCGATTGTTTTAATTATACCTACCAATACTATCTTTTATTTTGTTAGGGTGAGGGTAAGATCCAAAAAATAAGAATGGTAGGACAATAATTAGTTTTTGAGAAGGTCTCGGTGGGGCTTTTTAATTGAGTAATTCATTATTATTTATGATGTTAATTTTTGTACGTTGAGGGCCCTGGGCATGCCCGCCCCAACCCAATCCAGCATATCCAAACAACACTATCTGACGTTAGCAAGGAAAGCGACGACGCCAGCGAACTCCTTACCGGCAGGCCGGAAGCTTCTGCTGTTGGTCGCTTTTAATTGAGGGATCAGCCAGTCTCCTCCAGTTGCGGCTGCCGGACTCTAAGTTTGACTGGATGCGTGCAATGGTGCGGGTTCGGGGTTCATGACGTTGACTAAGAGCGTTGCTGCTGGGAACGAAGATGGAAGGCATGCCTTGGGATTGGTCCATAAAACACAAATTAATAAAAGTTGGTCTAACACCAAATTAATATCTGAATAATAATTTGTTTTTATTGTTTGAGAAAAGTTCATTTTACTTCCTAGAACAATTCACTTTGTCTGTCTTACCCCCTGAACAAAATCATGGTTCCAATTACTCCCTCAAACAATTGAGGTGATGCAATATACCCCCTATTGCAATTTGTATTTTTTTTCTTGACGCGCAACTTGAATTTGAAGCTAAAATTTTACATGATGATAGCCCACACAATAAACTATGTAAAAATAATTATAGCATATTTTTTGGCATTATTTGTATGTATTTAATGTTCATTCCTATTAAACTATGTAAATAATATATCAGAAAAATATGTTATAATTTGTTTAATATAGGTTGTTGGGTTAATTATTATCATATGAAATTTGAACTTCATGTTCAATTTGTACACGAAAAAAAAGTCAAATCATGATAGGAGGTGGATTGCACCAACATGAATTGTTTAAGGAGTAATCTAAGCCATTATTTTGTCTAGGAGGTCAATCAGACAAAGTGAAATTGTTTGGGGGAGTAAAATGGACTTTTACTGGTCAGTTTTTGGACCATATAATTGCCCTTAACTAAACGCTACACTTCCAGGATCGTCCCACCGAACAATTTGTTGCCAATAATACATTAGAGTATGTTCGGGACACCAATGCATTTAGGGCGTCCCAACATTTGAGGCAATGTTTTCTCTCCACCTCATTTAAGAGTCAACGTAAGAGTTCATACCCAACTTTAAATTAATGGTCATCCTCGCATGTCAGTAGTTTTATAAATGCTAGAGATTCACACTTAAGGGAAATCAAGAGTATGATTTAATCTTCGCATGTCAGTGGTTTTATTTATTCGAGGACCTATTTGGCACAACACCGGGACATGTTTGGGGATGTCAGTGTATTCTACTATGTACCTTTTATATGCTACCACAATGATGAGAATTAATTGCCAATATATTCTGGTATGCGATGCAGATCTCTTGGCTCAATTTACTGAAGAATCTAGTTTCCAGAATACAATTCAAGGGTATCTAAATGATTCGAGGACGTTGATGGAATTATACAAAGCATCACAAGTTCAGATATTGGAAGAAGAGGCGATCTTAGAAAAAATGGGTTCTTGGTCCAGCAAAATACTTAATCAACAACTTCATTCCAATAATGTATCAAGATGGGTAGATCCTGATGAGGTAGTAAATAGACTAGCTTTCAAACAAGTGCTTCGCTGTTGGATCTTTTTTCGATATTATTGATGGTGCATTTCATTTTCTTTTAGGTGAAACATGCTCTTAAATTTCCCATCCACTCTACTCTGGATCGGCTAGAGCACAGAAGGAACATAGAACATTTCAAGACAGATAGCTGCATTCATATGCTAAAGTCAGCCTATTGGTAAGTTCCTTGTACAACTACAGCACGACCTTTAAAAGAACCAATCTGATCATCCAAGTTTCGAAACACAGGATCAGAAGCTTTAGTGCAAATGAAGAAATTGCAGAACTGGCTATTGATTGTTTCCGCTCCTCACAATCTCTTTACCAAGAAGAGCTTCTACATATGGAGAGGTGTGCATGTCTATTGTTCTTGAGAAGTTCATATTACGTAAGATGGTAAATAGGCGACGGGCATTTGTGTCCGGTCACCTAAAACAGATGGTTGATGGGCCACGTCGAAGCCCATCTTCCTTTACTATGTACAGCTCCAGTTCACGGTGTAAAACGTGACAGATGTTGTTTGACCTAGTCACATATTACGAGACCAAATATTAGCTTACGGGCTTCAATGATGCCTGTCACCTTTTAATGACTTAGAGGTGATGGGCATCCCTTTCCCGTCACTGATAGCCTTTCCTCACAAAGTGCCAGAAAAGTGTCCCCCTTTCTTTAGTAGTCAGGAGAAGTCTCTTCTTTCACCGAGTACTAAAACTTCTTTTTGTCTCACAGCTGGGTGAAAGAGACAAGACAGGACGAGCTCAAGTTTGCAAGATTGATGCCGGCGACCACGCTTTTCACTGCTGCCGCCATTATGTTCTCCCCTGAGCTATCCGAAGCTCGCGTAGCATCCGAGGCTCGCCTAGCATGGGCAAAAAGTTGCGTGCTGGCTACCGTAATGGATGACTTGTTCGATGTAGAAGGATCAATTGAAGAATTAGAGAACCTCGTCACGTTACTCGAAAAGTACAAGCATTAAAACTTGTTTAAAGACTTCGAATTTGTCTGGTTCTATTTCTTACGTTACAATGCATGACGATGCTTTGTCTCATAGGTGGGATGCGCATGCTGAAGTTGGATTCTGCTCCGAGGTCGTAGAGATTATATTCCTTGCCATTTACAACACGAGCAAGCAACTGGGAGAGAAGGCTGCAGCGCTGCAGAAACGCAGCATCGAACATCACATTGCTGAGTTGGTAATAACAAAACAAGCACTTCATTTCAATTATTGCAGGAAGCAGATATGCAATTAACAACGTGGTGGATGATGTAACATTACTTTTCTTGGCACCTCATTTAGTGGTTGGACTTGGCGAGAACGATGATGACCGAGTCCAAATGGAGCAGGAGCGGCTATGTCCCATCCATGGAAGAGTACATGCGCGTCGCGGAGGTCACGATCGCACTGGGTCCCATCGTCCTCATACCTCTCTACTTCATCGGACCGGAGCTGCCGGAAAAGGTGGTCAGGGGTCCTGAGTACAATGAGCTGCTCCGGCATGTCAACATCTGCGGCCGTCTCCTGAATGATCTGCAGACCCAGAAGAAGGAGAGCAGCCAGGGTAAGATCAACAGCGTCACGCTGCTCAGTCTCCGCAATGGTGGCTCGGTGTCAGACATCGAGGGGGCAGAAGCAGAAGCGAGGAAGACCATTGAAGCCTCCAGGAGGGAGCTGCTGAGGATCGTGGTCACAGAGACCGGGAGCGTTGTCCCTACGCCGTGTAAGCAGCTGTTCTGGAACAAGTACCAGGTGCTGCACTTTTGCTACTGGGATCAGGACGGCTACTTCTCACCGGAGCAGATGATGAGCGCTGTTAAAGCAGTACTTTACGATCCATTGTAATTATCAGGGCATTCATCCGGTCCATGCATATTGTCTTAAGACACATGTTGTGAACTAAGAGCAATGCAAGGCAAATAAACATCACAGCTGGACTATTCTTTGAGCAGAACTAGTACCACAAGGTATATCCTAAAATTGACAGCCGGGCTATTCTAAACATCAGGAGATCGGAAAATTGTACAAAAAAATTAACTTACTAAATATATGTACCATAAGGTATATACTCTAGGTGCTAAACGACTCACCCGGCCCATTGCACCGTCCCATCCAATAAACCGTGTACCCACGTGCCAGTCTCAAATCCCGCACCATAAAATTTTTTCCGCAACCATTAATCTTTCCTCCCGCACGCACGCTTCCGAGTTCCGCTCGAACCCGCGACCGCGAGTTCCGACTCAAACCGCGACCGTATAACTTTTCTTCTCACAGACACCGAGACACGCACTGACGCACCTGGCTCAAATCTTTTGTTACCCCAGCAATTATTTGGATTTTGTCCACCTAGGTGTTCATTTCCTAGACACCTAGGTATATACCCCAACCAAAGACAATATGCTCAGGAAAAAATGGAAAAGGGATGAGAAATGCCCTTTCTGTGAGCAGAAAGAATCAATTAACCATCTTTTCTTCGAATGTGAAGTGATAAAATATGTGTGGAGCCTGGTGGCTATGGTGATAGGAGCTAACTGTAGACCGGAAAATATTGATCAGTATCTCATTTGGGTGAACCACTATATCCCGACTGGCAAAACATTCTTCATGGTGGTATTAGCGGGCATCTTATGGGCTGTTTGGAAACTAAGAAACAGAGTATGTTTTGATAAAAAATTCGTGAGATCTCCTACTGAGATTGTTTGCTATGCTTGTTCTTTCCTGAAATAAGAAGGAGGAGGATGGTGCAGCGCTGACAGCAGGAGCGGAGGTACTGAAAGAGGCGGCGCTACATCATCACCCAAGGCAGCAGTCAGTGTTAGAGTTAGGATACTAGCTGAATTGATTCCTCCAACCCTAGATGGGTGGGTATATATATCCAACATACATGGGCCTCTATATGGGCCAAACACACTCCAA
>LAPY01002778.1:43706-54634 GCA_000970635.1 Eragrostis tef
CTCGTCGACGCCGTGCGCCTCGGCCTCCCGCCCTACGTCGTCACCTACAACACGCTCCTCGCGGCGCGCTGCCGCGCCGGGGGCCTCGACGCCGGCGTCGCGGTGGTGCGCCGGATGCGGGAGGCGGGGGTGCGGCCCGACGTCGTCACCTACAACTCGCTCATCGCGGGGGCGTCGCGCGGCGGGCTGCTCACGCGCGCCCTCGAGCTGTTCGATGAAATGCTGCGGTCGGGCATCGCGCCCGACGCGTGGAGCTACAACGCGCTCATCCACTGCCTGTTCCGGTCGGGCCACCCGAACGAGGCGTACCGGGTGTTCGCTGATATGGCTGAGAAGGGCGTCGAGCCGTGCGCTACAACGTCCAACACGCTCCTGGACGGGCTGTTCAGGGCTGGCCACGCGACCAACGCGTACAGGATGTTCAGGTACCTGCAGAGGGTGGGTCTCCCCATCGGCATTGTGACTTACAACACCATGATCAACGGGTTGTGCAGGTCGGGGAAGGTGGGCTATGCCCGCATGGTCCTTAAGGGGCTCGGGAGGGCTGGGCATGCTCCGAATGTGGTGACGTACAAGACGGTTATGAAGTGTTGCTTTAGGTACGGCAGGTTTGAGCAGGGGTTGGAAACCTTCTTGTCCCTGCTGGAAGGGGGGTACATTTCGGATGCCTTCCCCTACTGCACAGTGATCAGTGCGCTAGTCAAGAAGGGTCGAATGCATGAAGCCAATGCCTACTGTGAGCTCTTGATACAAAGTGGCTCCAGGCTCGACAATGCATGCTTAAACACGCTGATTCACCTGCGCTGCCAAGAAGGAAAGCTGGATGATGCATTTGACCTTGTGGCCATCATGGAGAAAGGTGGCCTGGAGAGCGACGAGTACACGTTCTCAATTTTGGTCAATGGTCTGTGTAAGATGGGGCAAATCGAGGATGCAGAGAAGAAGTTGCAGTCCATTTAGATAATGGGTATGGAATCAAATGTAGCATACAACTGCTTGATTGACGCGCTATGCAAATCTCATGAGGTTGATGCAGCCATCAAATTACTGCACAACATGAAGCTAAAAGACGATTTTACTTACACGTCACTAGTACATGGTCTATGCAAGGTGGGGAGATACCACATGGCATCCAAATTCTTGCGGATCTGCTTGCATGAGGGGAACAATGTTCTTGCATCTGCAAAGCGGGCAGTCATTTCTGGGCTTCGTAGTGCAGGGTTTAAAAATGACTTGAGGAAAGTACGGTCAGCATTATATATGGCTAGGTTGTTACGGTCTTAGTCCATGAAAAAAAAAAAGATGTGTAGCTTGACTATCTCATCATGCGATGCAGAAGATCAATTCAATGTGTTAAAGAACAGATGATCCTTCACAGAGATGGATGGTGAAGCATGAGATCACTTGATCAGTGCATACAGGAAGGAGAATTGGATTGTGCTATGCCTATAAAGATGCTAGTTCTATAAACCCAGTCTCGGATATATCATACACCACTGATGTTGAAATGTGCAGCGAGCCGTGTCACCCTCAGCCAAATATTTATTGAATTTTTAACTAACAATGAGGGGTGATGCACACACATGGTCACTACTTGGCAAGGGCTCCGTCTGATCTTGACATGGCTTCACAGCTCACAGAGCATTTTGTCTCAATTTGAGGTGAATATGATTGGGGTGATGGAAGAAATAGAGACCATAATTGTTCCAAATTTTGATCAAAGGTAATTATAGATTTTATTCTAATAAGAAATAGCTTATTTTGCTATATTGCATAGCTTTGCGTACTAAACACTTGGTAGAACTAAAATTTTGTGGAGCATAATACTAATTGTGTCTTGTTTTAGGTGGCCAGTGATGTTTGATTTCATTGAACACAGTGGCAATCGGTTGGATGGACGCATAGTATATGGCCACAATACGCGGATGTTGCAGATACAGAAGAAATAGTACGTATTATTTTTGTTTTGTTCAATATTCTTTCAAATTGCATGAATCTTCTCTCTCGGTGAGTATCCTCTGCGTAAATCTTATCCCAGAACATTCATCTGTCTGAAGCAAATTCGATTCCAATGAAAGAATACATGAGACCTTACAACAATTTTGTTTTTGTCTATGGAGTATGGACATCCATCAGGCATGCAATGAAATTTTATATTTTTGGATTTAAAACTCTTGTAGTCTGCTGATTATTTGCACTAATGTATAAATATCATAATAATTTAGTTACTGTAAAGATTGGCTACTTATTTTCCCAATTTTTAGTTATGAACAATCCAGTCCTTTTGCAAGACAACATAATTTTATGCTATGCCATAAGGCTAATCTTCATTGATCAACTATTCTTCAAATGGTGGACTCTATAATTCTGAAGTAGTGGCACCAACTGTGCCGGTAGAAATCCATGGCAGTGCAGTGAGAATTGTGCAAGCATGTATAATTTTGTTCTTGTTTTCTTTTCTTTCTATGACCATTTGGAACATGTATGATACTGTTGATTTCACTCATTGGTATACCACTGCCTGTCGTATTGGCCTTGTCCAGTAACGAATTTTTACTCTGTTTTTTCACCTGGTCTGTAACAGTCAAACTTTAGAAACCTGGGCGCGTTCCTTACCTTTTGTACCATGATAACTCTTGTTCACAAACAAGTTGAAAAGTCTGCACCATTTTTAAAATACCAGCAGACAGGTAAAACTGGTAAGGGTGAAAATCACCGATTTTGACCGGTTTTGGCCTGAAATTATCTCAAATTTTGGACAAATTCAAAGAAAATAATATATTATATAAAAAGTAATTATCAGTCAGAAAAATACTGGCAGGAGAAAATACCAGCCCTGACTGGTAAAACCGAAAGTCCAGATGTTTTTCACTGTCACAAACAATAACTGTTCACAATCAAACGGCTGACAAACCATCATCAATTATTCGTGTATAAGGTCTCGAGATGAGTAACAATTACAGTGATCAAATGCACACACAAAATCACAACAATCAGTCCACGCTCCACACACACCTTCAAACCATACATGTGCACACCATAGTGCACGGTACAGAAGAGTGCAAAGCAATTAGCACCGACAAAGCATAGCATGAGTCTCAAATCATAGCTACCTCGCGGCATAAGCTGAAGGAAATTCAGCTGCTGAATGCTTGTCTGCTCTTTATTTCTCAAACAAATTCTCACGCACATAGAAATAGTGCTAGTAGGTATCTTGGACAGGCGGACGAGACGAGTCGACTCGACCAATCCAAAAAGGCAGAGCAGGGCAAACCAGGACAAACTCGTGTACGACGACAGGCACGGCCACTATCGATGCGGTGGCAGTGGCACAAACCAAGCGACCATCACTTCAAAGTGTACCCTCACCACACCTGCAATAGAGCAGAGATCAAAGACAGAATTTGTTAGAGTGCATTCAGAATTAGTAGCCAACGGAATTTGTTAGAGTGCATTCAGAATTAGTGCGCCGCTTGTCAGAACAAAATTAAAGCCAATGAATTGATCAAAAAAAATGAAACATGCCTCTGTAGCGGGCAACTAATTAAGTCCAAGATCGCCTTGATATGTAAAGATGGCAACGGTTGCCAATTAAGCAAGAAGAATTAACTGAGGACTGAGCCCCTAAGCATGGTGTTCTTGTAGTATCGGGGATGATTCGGCTTGTAGTTGTCAGCATGTCCCTTTGAATCCCACTCGAGCTGGTCCCACCATTCCTTCTCACAATCGCACTCCACAATATTCGCGCGTTCAATAATCGGTAGTGTTCTGAGGCTCCAACAGCCCCTGATTTTGATGGTCTCAAGCTCGGGCATATAAATTTTGCCAATGTGGCGGATGTTCTCCAGCTTAGGGAGCTCGTGCAGGCAGACGTGCTTCAACTTGGGGAATTCCCATATATGACTTGAATCTATACTGGCTGAAGACACATAGGGTGTACCGGAATGAAACGCCACACTAAGCTCACTGCACCATAAGATTTCTAGCCTCTCCAACCTATCCCAAACCAAACCGAAATTGGGGAGGTGGACAATTTGTATCAGGTTGGGACAGCAGTCGAGGTGCAATAAGGTCAGGTCTCCAAAAAGTTGGCCTTTATAATTATCAATGGTCGTTGATGAGCCAATGCATTTCCAAATGTAGCGTGCACTGGGAAGATCTGAGACCCAGGTTGTCCTTAGCTTGTTAAACAATATGTTACTATCTGGTCGTTCTGGCCTACCAGCGCCTAACTGTGTACTGAAGACACATTCTAACTTGGGGCACCCCTCAACTCGGCACCACTCCAGTTCATTCCACACCGCTGAAGCTGTCGGAGCTGCAAGGATACAGGTGATGTGTAAACTGTTGTGAATGTGCAGTATCTTAGTACCATCACATATGAATCCATCCAAAAAGGCAGAGCAGGGCAAACCAGGACAAACTCGTGTACGACGACAGGCACGGCCACTATCGATGCGGTGGCAGTGGCACAAACCAAGCGACCATCACTTCAAAGTGTACCCTCACCACACCTGCAATAGAGCAGAGATCAAAGACAGAATTTGTTAGAGTGCATTCAGAATTAGTAGCCAACGGAATTTGTTAGAGTGCATTCAGAATTAGTGCGCCGCTTGTCAGAACAAAATTAAAGCCAATGAATTGATCAAAAAAAATGAAACATGCCTCTGTAGCGGGCAACTAATTAAGTCCAAGATCGCCTTGATATGTAAAGATGGCAACGGTTGCCAATTAAGCAAGAAGAATTAACTGAGGACTGAGCCCCTAAGCATGGTGTTCTTGTAGTATCGGGGATGATTCGGCTTGTAGTTGTCAGCATGTCCCTTTGAATCCCACTCGAGCTGGTCCCACCATTCCTTCTCACAATCGCACTCCACAATATTCGCGCGTTCAATAATCGGTAGTGTTCTGAGGCTCCAACAGCCCCTGATTTTGATGGTCTCAAGCTCGGGCATATAAATTTTGCCAATGTGGCGGATGTTCTCCAGCTTAGGGAGCTCGTGCAGGCAGACGTGCTTCAACTTGGGGAATTCCCATATATGACTTGAATCTATACTGGCTGAAGACACATAGGGTGTACCGGAATGAAACGCCACACTAAGCTCACTGCACCATAAGATTTCTAGCCTCTCCAACCTATCCCAAACCAAACCGAAATTGGGGAGGTGGACAATTTGTATCAGGTTGGGACAGCAGTCGAGGTGCAATAAGGTCAGGTCTCCAAAAAGTTGGCCTTTATAATTATCAATGGTCGTTGATGAGCCAATGCATTTCCAAATGTAGCGTGCACTGGGAAGATCTGAGACCCAGGTTGTCCTTAGCTTGTTAAACAATATGTTACTATCTGGTCGTTCTGGCCTACCAGCGCCTAACTGTGTACTGAAGACACATTCTAACTTGGGGCACCCCTCAACTCGGCACCACTCCAGTTCATTCCACACCGCTGAAGCTGTCGGAGCTGCAAGGATACAGGTGATGTGTAAACTGTTGTGAATGTGCAGTATCTTAGTACCATCACATATGAATCCTGATATAGTAATAATGCTTGAATTAGCTTGTGATTTGGTTCTCAACTGGTCTCCTATGTGTAGATAGCAGCCTTTGGATGGCACATCTGGGGGTGGAGGACATATATACGATCTCATTGGAGCATCACTGCTATCCCCTTCATCAATAGCCTTTGAGGTTAGAATGACATCCGCATACACTGCAGTGCCTTTAAGCTGCTCGCACCTGCTGATTTGGTTGCCTTTGCTAAAAGTAGCGTCACCATAAAGATGAGTAGGGGTTGAAACCTCCACATGTGCATGGTTGCGACTGAAATAATCTTTAACGTGCTCCAGTGACCGGAGGATCCTTGCATCCCTTACAGAAATAAGGAAATCAAAAACCCTTCCTGTGGCCGCAGCAGCTGTGCCTCCCGCTCGGGTGGTGTCCATGTGAAGCTTGTCCAAGTATATTTTCCTCCCCTCTTCAGCAGGCCATAAGATTGAACAAAGCTCCCCACATTCACGTAGAACTAGCTCATGAAGCAACGGTGCCGTCACTGCACTCAGATCTAGTGTTTCCACTGCTGCGCCAGTGATGTTTATTGTATAGAGCTCCGGGAATGAGCCACTCAAGAATATGTTCTTCAATTTAGCACATCCCATAAATGAGAGAACACATTGGAAAAAACTTTTAATAATGACAGTCTCAAGGCTGCAGTTGCTTTCTATGGAAAATGTCCCCCAGCTTGTATTTTTGTTTGAGTATTCAAAGAGCTCCATCTTATCCATACCCGATAATAAGGTAGGACAATAACAATCTTTCAGTCGGAGCCTGCGAATTTTGTGCATCTGCCTCTGGAATAGATAGTCATTCATGATGTACTCCATACAGTTTCCCACCATACTTAGTTCCTTGAGTTGAGTCATGGAATCCAGCATATCACTTGACAAGAAAACTTTGTTTGGGTAGCGCACATCCAGCACCCAGAGCCTTTGAAAGAACTGGCAGATGTCATCTTCCTTCGCTTCTTCAGTTGCGTTGGTGCCATCTTGGCAGTGATCAAGCCAGAGAAACCTAAGATTGTTGCAGCAGAGGAAGGGAGGTGATGTGAAGCTGAATTCACACGCTGATAGCTTGAGCACACAAAGTTTGTCGTATTGTTGGAACATGCCTTTAGGAATTTGTCCATTCGGATCTGGAATCACCATGAACCCGTAGGTTGGTGAAGTCCAATATGCCATGCGCTTGTGCAAGCTCCTTTCTACCGGAGAGGACAAATATTGGTAATAGTCCTCATCTAGTTGCATCTCACGGTGCAAAGCATCAGCTGACAACCATAATCTGTCAGCACCGTCATCACTGTCAACATCTCCGAGCGGTTGTAACAGTGTCATGCCATTATCACATTTCCAGTAGTTGCAGCCATGGGTTGACATGCCATAGTCATTGATATGATTGCCCATTCCGTAAAGCTTCATCATGTACAAGAAATAGCTGGAGGCCATTGCAGGCCAGTCTATACCACCAATCGTACTATTGACCATCTCGCGTGCAGCTACTTCGGCCTCTTGGCGCAAAATGTTGGACAGCATGTGCTCAGGAACATCAGTACTGGAGCCTGCTGAGAGTAAGGTATCTGTCATCCGGGCATTCTTCAGAGCTGCATCAACCTTCATCTTAGGGTAAATCCGAAACCTCCCTTGGAATGACCACAACACCTTGTTCCTAAAGTACGCAGACAAAGGGAAGCCGAAGCTGTTAAGATCAACTTCCTGGTTGCTCCCGTTGAGGAAAAGCACCAAGAACCTGCCATTCATGATCAGCTTTTGTACTGTTTGATATATCGCTTCTGTGACCTGTGGAATCTCAATGCGGCAGCCCTTGGCCACGCCCTGGTAGTCGTCCTCCTCATCTTGTGCGTCGAGAATCTCCATCACCGAAGGAGGGAGCTTCACCTGCTCCGCGATCACCCTCTGCATCGCTCTCCTGCTCTCCCATTTGGAGCAGTTGATGTGGAAGATGTGTGAGAACTTCAGACCACCTGGCTCCTTGTCTTGTGAAGAAGAGGCTGCTGCGGTGAGGCGCCCGCCTACAGCTTGGAGGACGGCGGACGCCCCCAGCCCATCCCAGCCATCGAAGTAGATGGCGTTGTGCCTGCTAGTATCAGCAGGGTCCTCCTCCCTCAGTTTCTTGAGAATTACTTCGGCTGCTTCATCAATGGAGCTGGCCTGGATTACCTGCGCACACCCAAATCCATGCGTCGATAATACAAGGTATATATAGTTGCTCGAGATTTTGAGTTTCAAAAGATCTAGAGCGTGCATGAGCCAACTCTTAATTACCTCGGTACGCATGATGGATTGCATAACTGGCCGGTCAGATCTTCAGAAACAGTACTGTAACTACTGCAACGCCCATTTCATCTTGGCCCAGCTAGCATCTAACACGCAGCCTAACAACCAGCTCCAGCAGGTCGACCCGTTGCGATCGTGGATCTAACCCATCCCCTAATCTCTCTTGGCTGGTCTGGTCAATACACAACCAGTCACAAAGTGGCAACAAATAATAATGTGTATTATATATCCGGTTCTCTTCCATATGGATATGCATCGTATACAGTTGTATTGCTATACATATACGTATGAGGAAAACACACGGTTTGCATTATTAAAGTAAATGGATTTATATACGTCAAAAACGAATGAACAGAGCAATTACGTTGCATACCTGAGTTAATAACTTGAATCGCCAACAGATCGAACCAAGAGTTGTATCGATGAATATGATTGTGTGTTTGTTTGTGAGCAACAGGGGGAGAGATACTATTTCATAGTCTCAGAGAATGCACCTCGATCGAAGCAAAGTGGCTGGCGGTTGTGGGACAGAAACAGATACGCTTTTGCCTTTTGATTTTTCTTTTGCAAAAAATGATACGCATCACCTCGTATACGTCTCTTTTGTGTCTATCTGTAAGCTTTTAATTATGCTTGCACCATCCATGATTTCAAAATCGATGAAAACCGGTCGAATTTTACAGGAAATTCAACACAAGACAAATAGATCAAACTAACAGTTTGATTGATGAATATGCGGGTGTGTTTGTTTGAGAGCAAGTGTGAGGGAGGGAGGATACTATTTCAGAGTCATAGAGAATGAACCTCGATCGAAGCAAAGCGGCCAGTGGTTGTGGGACAGCTAAACTTTTGCTTTTGTTTTTCAAAAGGTGACGCGCATCACCAAGTATAAGTCTCTTTTCTGTTTATTATCTACAAGCCTTTAATTATGTACTCACCATTTGGTTCTTTGCTTGCGCTCCAAAGTTTTCAAAACCAACAAAAATCGGTAGATTATCGCAAAAAGCAGAGAAACCAGTCCGATCGAGTATAAGCAGACAGTTGGTTTTCGACACAAGAATTAAAAAAATATATAATTTGGGAAAAAAATAAAACTTAGAAACTTAAGAAAATTGAGCGTTTAACCGATAAATCGAGCAGTAAACTGAGATAGTCGAATGGTTTAGTTTCAAAAGAAGAATTTTTCTCGATAAACCACAGATTAACCAGAAAAAAAACGCTCGGTTAGCCATTCCAATTTTTGTAAAATTGGTTTGGGGTTCGTTTTGAACATTTAAGCAATTTTCTAAGCGGTATTGTGCAACTTGATTACACCTTCGGTTTACATGGGGGAAAGAGAAATTATTAAAAACAAGACTAAGCTCCTCCATAGCTCGAAGCATTGATGCTATAAGCGCCCTCTGTGAACTCCTCTTCTCCCATAACTGAACAATCTCTAAGCAGTCCGTCTCTAGATGCAGGTTCCGCACATTCATTTGTTTAGCCTCTATCATGGCTTCTTCACAAGCTAATGCTTCCATTGCACACCGGTCCAGAGCTTGTGTACAAATTGATTGGATTTGGATGGTGCCAGGACCATGGGCAGTCCTGGACAACTGGACCGGCCAGCCCCAGCCGTATATAGGCAAAGGCAAACAGTTGCAGTTACGCACTGAGCAAGCTGGCCACTATACAATGAAGCAAAGCAAATCCGATCAAAGAGGGGCAGGTTGATGGATAGAAAATGGCATTGTGCTCGCGCGCGGACCTGCCCTGCCTCCAAGAAATCTCCCGAGGTGAAATACGCACGCGGTTGCACCATCACTCGTGTCCTTAAAATAGGACGCATCAGTATTTCACTTGATCCATCCTTGTTCTGGCGGGCTGGTAGCTCCACTCCTCCAGTACCCGTTACCTTAGTTGGGTGGAAGATATTCCAGAGATTGATCGCTGTATCACTCGCCCAATGGACAGCTTGCCTGACCGTCATGCAAGATTCTCCATGACGCCTCTTATTACGCGTATCGTCCAGAGAGCCCACATCCCACAAATAACCATTGCTTGATCCCGTTTCGAGCAGATACCAGATATCAGGTCCGATGGCCATGAAGTCGGATGTAAGGCAGGCACCTTGATCCCTGTCAGATGCTTCATATAGACCCAAAATTCTTTTGCTACAGTACAGTCAAGCAGGACATGTCTAATAGATTCGCTAGCTGCACCACATACCTCACAGAAAAGTATTGGTTCAATATGACGTCTACAGAGCTCGTGTCTCGCCCGGCAAAAATTCATGCAGTACCACACTACCGGAATCGACCTCTTTACCGTGTGCCTGCGGCACACGACAAAAGACCATAAAACACACGACAAACGTATTCGCCGTCCGCGGCCCACGGCGAAGCCCCGACGGCGAACCCATGCGACGGCAAAGGCCTGTTCGCCATGTGCCATCCATCGGGCACACGGCAAATATGGTTTGCCTCCTGCCTGACTCTGGCACATCGCGACCAACTTCCGTTGACGGGAGGCGGCGCCGTTATCCTTCTTTGGCGTGTGCCTAATTCTGGCACACGGTGAAGTGTTAGTTACTTTGCCGTGTGCCGGCCCTGCGCTGTCACACGACAAACATCGAAAACCTAGCGCGGAGGGTGCCAGCGGTCATGATTGGAAAGCAACAATTCTCGTAGCTTGGCTTTCTCGATAAATTTAAACGAGCCTCAGTTGTGACCTATGGAAGCAAAGGTATGTGTGACGCTTTCCAACACTTCACATTTGTCTAGTAAACAACGAAGACTGAACTTAACCCTCAAATCCACTGCACCTGTAAGAATATACAAGAACACTGACACATGATCTTTGTGCTCCGTCTCGCTCCCGTCAGGGTAGAGCCTGATTTTCCAGTCGCGGCCTCCGACGCTGAAGGTGCTCGAGACGACGTACTTGCGGATGCCCATGCTATCGAGCAGCGAGAAATTGGCCACCTCGAAATCGTGCGTAGCGGTGACGCTCCCCGTCACGCACCTCGACGACGTCTTAGGCCTCTTCGCTGGGCGTGGGCCTTGGTTAACTGAAGGGATCGAGATGTTAGCCATTTTTTTTTTT
>LAPY01002779.1:4505-19203 GCA_000970635.1 Eragrostis tef
GGGGCGGCGGCGGGCAAACACGCCCGTAGTCTACCTTTGCTGCCGCCGGGGGAAGCCAGTGCTTTGTTCTTTCTACTAGACAGAAATTCATCAAATGAGCGTGCGATGTACAGCTTATTTTAATTTAGCGACTAGACAGAAATTCCTTATTCACAAGCTAGTACTTTAGGAGAGAAACATGACGGCGAGTGAGTGCGGTGCATGAACTGTTTTGGTTTGGTCAACATCAACCAACCCGGACGCAGCGAGCCCGAGCAACACAAGAGAAAAGAGGAAGCTGGCACCAACTCAAGCAGTTGACAACCACAACATGCGTGCACGCAACGGCATGTCTCGCCACAAAACATACGAGGACGCCATGACTCGAGGCAATATAAAGAGGAGCTCTCACCCTGTCGTTGCCCACACACACAGACGTGCATACTTTAATTAGACACGCAATGCAAGGGCACCATGCATGACTGCTGCTGCTGCCTCGTCGAGAAGTCTGGTGGCCACCTGCCTCCTGGCCCTGCTCCTCGAAGGCTGCCTGACCGCCGCGCGCCATCTTCTCGCCACGGCTGGGGACCAGTCACCAGTCACCGTCGCCACGGCTGATTTCTGTCCCCGGCGGCGGCGTCTCATCACTGTCAGGGTCGTCAACGCCAGAGCCACTGGTCGATCGAAGGGAGGCCTCGCGTGTTCATCAATTTATCGGGCATCGGGATATATATGTCTCATTGCGCACTTGTCATAGAAACCTTGAGGCACGTCTGCAAATTGCGGTTCTTATACATAGTGAGAGTTTCACATCAAAGGGACGAAACAAACATGCCACGAAGAATCAATTAGCCTAGTGCATGGGTTTCCACATTGTAGGCGTGGTGCGTGTGCGGCGGACGTAGTGGTCAACCAACGAACGCGCACCCACGAGATGGAAGCCCGCCAGAGCGATCACGACCAGCAGAAGCTGGAACAACTCGAAACAGTTACAATGTTTCAGTTATTTTTTCTGCAGCCGCTACAATGTTTTTACAGTCGCTACAGTGTTCGCAGTTATTTTTCTCCAGCTGCATCCTGCCGAACACACTTTGAAGGCTTTGGCACGCCCCATATACCTATCAGTACCAGGCAGCACGCCGCACCTGATGAGCCGCAAAATATTCACATGTACAGCCGCGACGAGAGATAAGGGACCCTATCAATTCCAACAACCCACGTGCTCGCAGGGACGAATATGGTTGCCAACCAATCGCAAAAAAAAAAAAAAAAAAAAAAAAAAGAGCACGCCGCACCTGATGAGCCGCAAAATATTCACATGTACAGCCGCGACGAGAGATAAGGGACCCTATCAATTCCAACAACCCACGTGCTCGCAGGGACGAATATGGTTGCCAACCAATCGCAAAAAAAAAAAAAAAAAAAAAGAATACGGTTGCCAACGCCTTGTCCCGAGCCTCACCGGCCACCGTCTGCCTCCTCGCCGGCTGCCTGGTCGGTCAATCGGTAGTCGATGAAGCGTCTAGTGTTTGTTCACGATTGCGTGGACTTAACGGCTATCTTTGGATTTGAGCTCGCACATTCTCCCCATTTTTTTTCTTTTCACATCAGAGCCGTTAAATATAACAATCATATACTGAAGTATACAGGCTAACTGTGCTGCCACCTGCCAATGTTTGTTCCCATGATGTGTTGCAAGAAAACTCTACGCGTTCATGACTGGGAAACCATATTACTTTTGTAGTGCGCACGCATGTTTTCATGCATGTGGACAATGTACTTTTCGTTCCTTGTACTATAGGTAAGAATAAAATCAAGGTCTAACCATTAATTTGCCTCTTATAGTAATGCAAGGCTCTTTGTCTTGCTAAGTCTCTATCTATATATATGAACTTAATATAACACCTACTTGCATGCCCCTCGAGACGAACCATAATGATATGCAAAATATGTCAGTAAGGATATGCTTTCCGGGCTCCGTCTCCAATACATTACAAAACATGATTTTTCTCGTAAGACATTAAAAATTCTTGTCTCTTGTGTAGAACTAACTATAACAAGGGAAACAACTTTTTATCTCAATGCTCAAAGTACATTAGAACTTGAAACTTTTACACAAAGACTTATTGTTACACTCTCTATCCACGTGTTTTCGTATAAACTACACAAAATCAAAAAATATGGAAAAAGAAAGATCAAAGATTACACTTCCGCAGCACATCAAAGATTACTTGAAGTTCAGTTCAACTATTCCACAACGTATGGAGAACACAATGATGGGGATGAAGAAATATGGGGTCTAGAAAATAAATATATACAATGTGGCATTTAAATTTCATGTACAAAATAAAACGTCCCTTCAAAATGATCTTCTTGTATTAAATACCATTTTTTCGACATGGGCCACACCCCTTTCCATTGTTTAGCGATTACAACTCGAGAACAACATCCAAGATAGGTTCAGAAAGACAATCACTAGAAGAATGTTATCACAGACCGAAAGCAAACTAGCAGAATCAGCAGTTCAGATAGCAAAAAAGGCTTAACACAGCTGCGCTTCGCTTCCTGGAAGCCAACAATTTGCTTGGCAGATCACTCAAGGTCTTCATTCTCGCCTTCGTCTCCTGGATCAACATTTTCACTTGACAGAAGAAGCAGAGGTTGGGCCTTTGCAATGCGCCTCCATTTCCCCACGTTCACCTATGCAATAGTTTGCAGGCCTCTTCCACGCCCCTCACCAGAGCTTCCTTGGTCAGCTCCTTCATCAGATCTGCCCAATACAACAAAGAAAGAGCTGGCATGGTACACCACATCAGCCTAGGACGAAATCAATTTATGTTCAAAACAGGCTTTGTTTCTTGCTTTCCACAGTGCCCAGCACATGGATGCAAGACATTCGGTATAAACTGATTCTCCATCATGCAACAATTTTTTTATCCATATGTACTCCCTTTGTCATACTTGGTGTTTTTTTTTACTTTCAGACACTACGTCTGACCGCTCGTCTTATTCAAACTTTTTACGCAAATGTTATTTATTTTTTATAACTTGTTTAAACATTTGAGATACTGCAACCATGACATGTTTGTTTTGTTGTTTGCAAAAAAAAAAGACAAGTGGTCAAAGTTGATGTCTGAAAGTTAAAATCGCCAAGTATTTTGGGACGGATGTAGTGTTGCTCTATGGAAGAAGGAATGGAATCAGCACCAATACACATTCCCACATAACCCCAAACCACCTTTGTTATGGGGCATAAGAAGAAAAGATGTTTAGCTGTCTCATTTTAAGGGTGCAGAAATTGCATTTTTTTTCCTTTACACTTTCTTTTGGCTATATTATCTCTTGTCATAACTGAATCTTGTTCAAGCAGCCATAAGAAGATTATTATCTTCAATGATATTTTTGCTTTCAATATATGTTTCTTTTTATGGTTAGGAGCATCTCTCACCAGCCAATTTATTGAATACCATTGGATGTAATAAACCAACCGGAAGAGCATGTTCTGCCTATACGATAATTGGTCCTAGTGGCTGCGGTCCCATGGACATCAACCGGAATCGATGCAAACGATTTCATTCTAGTTTTCATGTAATATTTGTTACAAATGATGTTTAATTATATGAAATAAACACACACACACACACACACAAACTAGTGTGGTCGCCCCGCAATGGCGTGACTATCATGTTAGTTGTATTGTCTATTACCAAACTTCTCTTTTTCATTGTATTTTCTTCGATTCTAGATACATGCTTCAAAAGCCCCCTTGTGATTTTTTTTCTGCGTAGCATTTTTCTACTTTTAAAATTTTATATTACATTTTGTAAGGCCAGTTATTTGAACTGTAACTTTGAACTCTTAATGCATGCCAAGAGCGTTCAATTCATTTATGCAATTAAATGGCAATGATCTTAATTTATAATAGACATTTCAAGGGGGGTAGGCTGATATTTTCATACTTGCAATGGTGGAATGGTTTATAAATATGTACAAGGATATTTTGGGTTCATGTTGGCTCGTAATTTTAGACATGTGCAGGGGTGTATTTTTTTCCCTAATTAATGTAGTAATGTGTAGGTCTGTGAGAAAATGTGGATACTCCTTTTCTTACCGAAAATACCATGATAACAGGTTACTAGTTTCCCTTTTAAATTCATTGGCAAAGGAGTCCGTATCTGTATATATCTATATATACTATATAGATGCAACCCACTAAGTGTCATCATTGCTATAAAGGTGCCCTCACGTTAAGCCACGTCATCTCAATTGTTTTGACCGTCAGATTCTTTGCTTAACATAATCCTAGCCATCCATGCCAATCTCACCACTCCCTCTCTGTCATTTATAGCAATGAAGTTGTTTAGCAGCTAGCTATACTGAAGCCTGGTGGGCGATTTCTCCACTTCTTTCATCCCATTTTGTCTAATTAATGGCTTTCTTTTGATCTTCTGCAACTGACGGGAGCTGACAAGCCTAGAGCCGTTTCTCAATAAGGAACCACCAGTCGCCACTCTCCAAATATATGGCCCGTTTGCCTACACTCGCCACAGCCTCGAGGTTCAAGGTTTTCTTTTTTTGTAGCTTCATTGCAGGAACCTACCACATCCACACCTATAGCAACTAGCCATCATTCTCTTGCTTGCAAAATTTCATCAATTGTTTAGGGCAGGCTCTTGCTCACTTTGATCCTCACTCTTTACCTTACGCAAAAATGTATTCATATTGAGTAACAATTTCTTTCAGGTAAAAGAAAACTTTCACCACGTGCTTCTAACAAAAGCAGATATCCTCCAACAATTCTGCTGCTTTATTGGAGATCAGGTGGTGTATATGCTCATCCATATAAGACACTGGAATGAGCAGTTAGTAAGAAGCAGGTAACCCAAACCAATAATTTCTTTGCAGATTATATACCATCAACTTTCAGGCAGGGTTTCTTTTCCATCTTTTTTTATATCTTTGCACCATCAGTTAATTTGACAAATTCTCTTGACACCTTGATAAACATGCATTCTTTACGAATCTAGGAAACTACTTGCCATTGCTTGGCAAAAATATTGTGGTTCAAGATCTTCAAGGTAATCTCTGCGCAGTTTATGTACTTATACACCATGTTTTTTTAGTTTGTAACAAAATCATTAACGAGATGGCACACTTAATTTTTTTGTCTGCTAAAAGGATCTGGCAATCTTTAATCTCTGAGAATCCGGCCAGTGGTATTCTTTTTATGAAGCAGCGGCCAGTTGAAGAGACAAACCAAACCATTGGTTAGTTATTGCATGAAATCCATCAGTTCATTCATTCTTAAACAGTACGTAGTCATCCAAAGGAAAATCTGAAATGATATGATTACAAATATTATGTTTCAACCATATATACTACCAAAGTATTTATGCTTTTTTCGAATCTTTTAAAACATTCCCGCTGCAACGCGCGGGGTATCACCTAGTATACTATATAAAAGCAACCCACTAAAATTCATTAATTGCTATGAAGCTGGACTCTCATGCAGCCGCATCATCCCTATTATTTACACCGTTGGATCCTAGCCTCTTAGTTTCATCTGTCCGTCCACCCTTTCACCTTGTATTTACTTCTCCGCTACAAATTGTCCATTGACTCCACTGAAGTGCATGTAAAAATTGCCACAATGCGTTTGCTAGCCACTTATGTATCTACTTAATGTCTCATAACACACCATGCGTTTGCTAGCCACGAGCAAGGAAACAAAAAGACACCATTGATGCCTTGCCCACTGCCGGTCTTGCTAATTGAGATAGCAAACTGAAACGTCCGGTCAGTTTTAATATATATAGCATCGAAGCGCACAATCCTGAGGCACTAAGCAACACTATCAGCAGCTGCATTTCATCTCCAGAAGCGCCACCACCTCGGAGCAACTCATACGAGGCTTGGAAAAAGTATTTTTAGGATTGACGTTGTCTTCAGTACATATCAGTCTCGATTTCTTTGGTGTATTCAGTACATACCAGTCTCGATTTCTTTGTTAACTACATGTGGGTGAACATCCTGCTTGATCGGATCATTTTATTTTCCTTTGAAGTACATGTTTGATTCGGGAACGTATTTGAACATCTGCGTAAAATCAGTTCCAAATGCTTCTTTGTTTGTGTCAAATGAAGGGCCCTCTGTACATTAATTTTATTGCTATTTCTGGTAATTAAGCACCACCATTGATCTGCTTCGGAGGTATATTTCCTCCAAGTATGTTGATGTTTTTGGGTGGCATTTTTAATTTATATTGTTCTGATATTACTAAATTATTCTATGTGCAATGTAGCTTAATTTAAGATACTATCTTGATCTCCATCATCTTCTAAAACCATATGAAGCTTCCGCAGCAACGCGCGGGGTAGTCACCTAGTATACTATGTTTTGGCAGACTGAAACATATCACGGAAGCTTTCATGCGATGTTCAAGCAGACTGGAGTGCGTTGAGTTGGAGGCACGGGGTTAGCAAGCAGGCCAAGCGGTGGTGCCGGTGGAGTGGGAGGCGAATTGACGGTCTAAGATAAATTGACGGAACAAACAAATAAAAATGCTACATAAACAAAGATGCTGGTCCGTAAGTGTATCATCAACAACCGGTCAAGCAACGCATTAGCCCGCGCGACACGGAAGCTAGCACGAAGCCACACCTTTTTTTATTTTTATTGATTAATGCCCTTGGCGCTCGGCACGTACACGTCGTGTCTGCACCGACAAATCTCCATCTCATGGCTCGTCGACTATATAAACGACAAGACGGAGGAAGGGGTCCGATCCACCTGCCATCGGCACACAATTTCTTAAAACAAGACCAATACATCACTAAACTTTTTAAGTTGATCATCTGAGGTCACCAGAGCCAAAATCCACTAATCATGATGATGTGGCTACCTCAATTTGGGTGACAACTCCTGTAGTAGACACGAAAGCTTTCGCAACGTGAGATTTGAGAAAACTTAGTGCCATGGCATGAGGTAAGGTAGCCATCATTATCAATTCTATGTGTGAAACAAGTGTAGGCCTTCATCTCCAACGAAATTTTGTGTCAACAATGACCAATAGTGTTGACACCCACTATGACAACTTCTAATCACTCTGTACTAGCTCTCAAGAACCAAACTTACAGGGCACACTGTGTTGTGATGGTCATTGCGTGATTTATTCTAGTGGTGGCATGGACAACACGTCAGGGGACGAAGCTGCAATTTTTTCTACTGCGGCACGGACAACTTACGGAGAGAAAATAGAACAGCTTTGAAGGGTTCTCTGCAAATATTGGTTGATGATGTCATCATGCAAACGTTGCGTCGGATCATTTTATTTTCCTTTGAAGTACATGTTTGATTCGGGAACGTATTTGAACATCTGCGTAAAATCAGTTCCAAATGCTTCTTTGTTTGTGTCAAATGAAGGGCCCTCTGTACATTAATTTTATTGCTATTTCTGGTAATTAAGCACCACCATTGATCTGCTTCGGAGGTATATTTCCTCCAAGTATGTTGATGTTTTTGGGTGGCATTTTTAATTTATATTGTTCTGATATTACTAAATTATTCTATGTGCAATGTAGCTTAATTTAAGATACTATCTTGATCTCCATCATCTTCTAAAACCATATGAAGCTTCCGCAGCAACGCGCGGGGTAGTCACCTAGTATACTATGTTTTGGCAGACTGAAACATATCACGGAAGCTTTCATGCGATGTTCAAGCAGACTGGAGTGCGTTGAGTTGGAGGCACGGGGTTAGCAAGCAGGCCAAGCGGTGGTGCCGGTGGAGTGGGAGGCGAATTGACGGTCTAAGATAAATTGACGGAACAAACAAATAAAAATGCTACATAAACAAAGATGCTGGTCCGTAAGTGTATCATCAACAACCGGTCAAGCAACGCATTAGCCCGCGCGACACGGAAGCTAGCACGAAGCCACACCTTTTTTTATTTTTATTGATTAATGCCCTTGGCGCTCGGCACGTACACGTCGTGTCTGCACCGACAAATCTCCATCTCATGGCTCGTCGACTATATAAACGACAAGACGGAGGAAGGGGTCCGATCCACCTGCCATCGGCACACAATTTCTTAAAACAAGACCAATACATCACTAAACTTTTTAAGTTGATCATCTGAGGTCACCAGAGCCAAAATCCACTAATCATGATGATGTGGCTACCTCAATTTGGGTGACAACTCCTGTAGTAGACACGAAAGCTTTCGCAACGTGAGATTTGAGAAAACTTAGTGCCATGGCATGAGGTAAGGTAGCCATCATTATCAATTCTATGTGTGAAACAAGTGTAGGCCTTCATCTCCAACGAAATTTTGTGTCAACAATGACCAATAGTGTTGACACCCACTATGACAACTTCTAATCACTCTGTACTAGCTCTCAAGAACCAAACTTACAGGGCACACTGTGTTGTGATGGTCATTGCGTGATTTATTCTAGTGGTGGCATGGACAACACGTCAGGGGACGAAGCTGCAATTTTTTCTACTGCGGCACGGACAACTTACGGAGAGAAAATAGAACAGCTTTGAAGGGTTCTCTGCAAATATTGGTTGATGATGTCATCATGCAAACGTTGCGTCCTTGTTTGTGTGATTAGCAAGATATGACGCTCTGGAGACCTTAGATAATCAACTTAAAATTTTGTTAATGTATTGGTCATGTTTTAAAGAACGATGGCCTATTTGCACATACCGAACAGGTTTAGTGATGTGTATGTCTTATTTTAAAGAACGATGACCTATTTGAACATACCGAACAAGTTTAGTGACCTCCCACGCAATTTGGTCTAACCATTAATTTGCCTCTTAGTAATGCAAGGTTCTTTGTTTTAAAATACCACCTAGCTGCACGCCCCTTGAGGCAAACCATAATTATAGGGCAAATTTGTTTGTAAGAACACTTTGGTGGCACCGTTTTCAACACAATGCAAAACATGGTTTTTGTCGTAGTGACTATAACAAGGGAAACAATTTTTCATCTCAATGCACACAATACATTACAACTTGAAATTTTTGCACAAAGACTCATTGTTACACTCTCTATCCACGTATTTTGGTATAAACTACACAACTTTCAATAAAAACTATGCAAAAAGATCAAAATAAATCTATGAAAAAACATATTGTTAGAGAATGCAACAATGTATATTTGTGAAAAAAATTCAATTTATGATGTATTTTGAGCATTGAGATAAAAACAAATAAAAATAACATTTTCCTCTGAAATAGTATATACAGACAACAGTCAAAAACTTGCAATGTCCTACAGTTAATAAATCATATTTTGCAGTGTGTTGGAGGCACCATCACATTTGTGTGTATTGTCCTACAGATAAAATTTCCAGAAACTATAGTAGAACCCGATAGCCAACATGCATGAAGGCCATTTGCAACCCTTCAGTTCAAGTAAAGAAATTTACCAGACGGGCCAAAGATTAATGCTCATCGTGCAATTATTCTGAAATGTTTATCAAAATATATGGTCATCTGAAATCTAAGGGAACGTTGTTCTCCTAAGAAGCAGGCTAAGTACCCAGTCACACACCACAATTAGTTAAGAATAACAATTGTCTTGAACCATAACTCTATTGAATCAATATATAATGGTTACATGAGTATGTATAGAAAGAGGCAAAAAAAACTCGATCCTAAATACAACCCAAATTCATATTCCTATTTTGCCAACAAATATTTGAAACTAGAATGCATATTTGTTCTTGTGAATAATAATAATAAAGGTTTGCTAGAACAAAGTCAACTTCTTTGGATTCTTATCACAATTATATGTTTCTACTAAGTTCAAGCATCTTTATCAAAGCGGACAGAGAAATTCAAAAAAAAAAGTCACAAAGAGGTTAGGATACAACAGAAGGTGGCTAGCAGCGGAAAGAACAAATTAAAGATAGAACCATAAGAACCACTCCAACAAATAAAGAAGGCTTTCTTCAAAGGTTTTTGGCGCAACACAACAATGATTACTTCAAGTTGAGTTCAATTATTTCACAGCGTATGGAGAACACAATGGGCATGAAGAAATATGGTGGCTAGCAAACAAAATATATCTGCAATGTGGCATTTAAATTTCATGTAGAAAAAAATGTCCCTTCAAAATGATCTCGTATTAAATACCATTGGAAGCAATAAACAATCCATAAGAACATATTTTGGCTTCTAATAACTTTACGTAATGGCTAAGATCGCATAGACATTGATCGGAATCAATATAAGTGATTTCATTCTAGTTTTCATGTAATATTTGTTACAAATGATGTTAATATATGAAATAAACATGGTGAGAAAAAGTCTTTTAGAAAACATATGTATAGAAACTATTGTGGTGGCCCCACAATAGTGTGACAATCATATGTTAGTTGTCTTGTCAGTTACCAAACTTCTCTTTTCCAATGTATTTGCCCCGATCATCGATTTTAGATACATGGTTCAAAGCCCCTTAATTTTTCTTTTCCGTGTCACATTTTTCTAATTTTTAAAATTTTCTATTAGATTTTGTGGGACCAGTTATTTGAACTGTAACTTTGAACTCTTAAATGCATGCCGAGAGCGTTAAACTAATTTATTCAATTAAGTGGCAATGATCCTAGTTTATAATAGGCATGTCAAAAGTGGGATAGGTTGATATTTTCATACTTGCAATGGTGGATGTTTTATAAATATGTACAGGGATATTTTGGGTTCATATTTTGCATAATGGCTAGTAATTTTAGACATGTGTAGGGGTAATTTTTTTCCTGATTCTAAACCCTTAAAGAACCAGTTGGGACAAAAATAGTTTTAATTTGTTAGAATCTACCCAACCTGTATATTAACCGTTGATCAAAACTAAAGTCTTTTGATCTACCATCAGATCCTACTATAATGGGCCTGGGTCCACGGATGGAGGGACAAATCATGGGACATTGCATCACGCTCAGTACAATTGCGATGACGATCGAAATATTTTTGTTACCCACGCAATCCCACCACCCGCGGCCTCCAACCCACCTCCCATTATTCCGGCAATAAATTTCTTTCCCTCTATACGATGAAATTTGAACACAATTCCATCCCAACGCAAAAGACTGATTAGGAAGGTTTCTTCTAATCAGGAACTCTTTCAGTTTTTGTTCCCATCATCGTCGTGCTTATGCCTGTGGTTTGTGCTGGGCAGGAAGGGATCCGGAAGGGGGTCGACCTGCTGCGGCGCTGCGACGAGATGGGGATCATTCCTCCGTACGATGCTCATGCCCATACTACAAATCGTGTCCTCAGGCAGGCCTCCATAATTAAGGTGAGTGATAAGAAGAACCTTGGTGCGATGGGGATAAGAACCTTGGTACAGGATGAAGGCGCAAAAGGGAGAAGATGAGTGCTCTGTGGAATCTGTTTGCATTTTTAGGCTGATGAATCGAGTGACCATCATTGTCGTTGTTGCTGTAGCATACTTGAAGAGAGCCATGCGCAAGTAATGATTTTCAGCTTTCATTTCACCAGTTCTCTACGCTTGGTGGCATGGTGCTGGAGCATCGTCAGTACTTAAGGAGATATCTGATTCTATGATTTTCTTTGAAATGTTGTTCTTTCAATTCTGCTCTTTTAATTTTTTTCAGTGCCACACTGCATAAATAGTATTGTCATTCTTATCTCTACCTACGAGTTGTTTGATTTCTGCAGATCACAGCGACGATGGTGACTCGAGGAGACCTGGGCGGTGGCGGTGAAGCTCGATCTGGGCGTGGCGATATACGTGCCAGAGACCGTGATCTTGATATGGCCGGGGGGGGCCCGGCTGCGAGCTACACAGCACGTTGATCCTCTTCATCGAGCAAACTGGGACGCCGGCACTCCTCGCCTTCCCCTTTTGTGCCTCGTTGACGATGGAGGGATTCGTGAACACGGTGGAGGACGACCTGATGCCCACGGCGCGCCATGTCCTGCCTCGCCTGCACGTGCCCATCGTCAGGGATACCCTGCCGCCTACCGCGTCCTGGCGTAAGCCGTCGACAGCCCCGACGTGCCCAGCTTCTAGCCCCACGTCCACGGCCGCCTCGACCCGCCGGCCCTCTTCCTGCTTAGCCCGCACTAGCTGTGTACGACGCCGGGGACGAGCACACGGTTCGGAGTTGACCATTGCTCCATGCGCGGCATCCACGTGTCCGGTGACCTCATCCTCACTCCTCAGTCTCCACCTCGCCGAACAGGCAAGACCATGAGCCGTGCCCTCATCCTCGTCACCAAGAAGGTACGAAACCCTCATGTTCTCTTTGTTCCTTTGCTGCCTCGCCACCTGATCGACGGAATTCATGCCCAGTGTTTCTCTGAGCCTTGTGTGCCTGCTCCGACATGTGGGCAGGGATCTGACGGAAGCCAGGGACGTGGTCTTGTAGTTTCTGCAAGCCAAGCCAGGGACAGCAAGATTGAGTCCAAGTAGAGCAAGGGCGCCTGCTCAATGAGTTGGTCGAACTCCAGAGCGGCTCCAAAGTTCAGCGGCCTCTTTTTGGAGGTATAGATGTTCTATTCTTTTTCTTTTCTGCGTAGTGGGTAGAACAATGCTCTTGTGACTTGTTAACACTGGAGTTTGAACCATGGTTTTGCTCTTGTAACAATGCTCATTATTTGATTTTTTTGTGTTGTAGAGTTTACACTATTGAGGAGTTGAGACTTTACCGGCAATCATCTGGAAGGTCACCATCTGCTACTGAATTCCAACGAGCAAGTTCACTGGTAATTTGTGAAGGAAATGCTTTGACTGTTCAAACCATGCCCAGCATGTGTTACAACGCATTTTTGGGTATGTTGCGTGTATTAGTGATACTGACACCAAAAGAAACAAAAACTGAATTTTAAGGGATTAAGTAAAATCCTATTTGTTATTCCATACTTACTTTACAAACTCTTGGGGTATGCTTTGTTAAAAAGAAACTTTTGTTTTTTTATTTTTCAGTATGATTTTCTTCTTGTCTTCCTTTTTTAAAAACAAATCTGTTTTTCTTCCGTGCTTGTGTTTATGTCAGTAAATCTCCATCAGCTCCTAAGAAGTTGCATACTTTCTCCGACTGAGGAACTGTGTAACAACATTTTTCCTAGAGATTATCCCTTTTTGTTTCAATCACACAGCAACGAATCAGTTACTGGTGATTTAATGGTATAATAATACTCCCTGGTGTTCTGTTTGCTTACTTTGAACAAGTAACAACCTCACAATATTCAGCCACTTAGTGTCCTATAAAAAATATTCAGTCACTTTGACTTTGTAGTACATATGGAACCTTAGCTACATTTCATTTTCATTTAAAACCAATAGTGATTACTATGAGACTATTAAACATGATGTCAGTATCATAAATTGTTTTTTTGGAAGAAAATAACACCAACATATACTTAACAGCAGTATATATTGGCGGTTGCATTGGAGGCACTGAAGATGGCGACCAAAGATGTGACAGTTGATCAGGCATCCATGACTAGGTAGTTGGCCCATCCGAGTTGAGTAGCGACTGGGGAAAATGTAATTCATTATATATTTTCCTTTGTTTAGGAGATATTTTTAATGCTATAATAAAAAGTCAGGCATGCACAATTATTTTTGGTAATGACTGTTTTGGTGGCACATCCCTTTGTGACTATTTTGTATTGTTGATATCAGAACAATATGCAAGTTAAGGCAGTACCACAAGATTACTGGAAATTCTCATTATCGTTACTGAAATTTGAATGTTACTGAAATTTCTCATTATCGCTAGCATTTTCATAATCATGTCATGTTTCTCATTCTCACAAGATTAAATGTGTATTTTGGTATAAATAAATGGTACCATAACTTCTCCCTTCCTTTTTATATTCCATTCAAGATGCACTGGAATTTTAATTTAAACTATAAAGGTCCCGTCAAATCGTGCATTTTCGTCGATCACGTGCGTGGCGCACATGCATTTTTACTAGTAGTATAGTAATTTGTGGGTCTGGGGCAAATGTGGATAGTCCTTTTCTTACCAAATATCATGATAACAGGTTACTAATTTCCCTTTAAATTCGTTGGCAAAGGAGTCCGTATTCATTATGTCTCGGCAGACTGAAACATATCACAGAAGCTTTCAAGCGATGTTCAAGCAGACTGGAGTGCGTTGAGTTCAAAGGAGGCACGGGGTTAGCAAGCAGGCCGAGCGGTGATTCCGGTGGAATGAGAGGCGAACTGACGGTCTAAGATAAATCGACGGAACAAACAAACAAAAATGCCACAGAAACAAACAAAGATGCTGGTCCGCAAAGGGTGTCATGAACAACCCGCGCGCGTATGAACTTTACACGCATCATTGATCATGCGCAACGATCGAACCCGGCCGGTGCGTGCTATCTTCCATGCACGTATCGGTCAAGCAAGCAACGCGTTAGTCCGCGCGACACGGAAGCTGGCCAGCCACGAACCCTTTTTTTTATTATTATTTTTCATTGATGAATGCACTTGGCGCTCGGCACGCGTCGTGTCTGCACCGACAAATCTCCATCCCATGGCTCGTCGACTATATAAACGATCCACCTGCCATTCGGCACACGGCATTTGCACACCCGCAGCAAGTTTCGAACATTCCTGCAAGGCAACCAACGCAAGCAAACGATGGCTGCTTCTGCTGCCTCGTCGTCGACGAGAAGCCTCGCCACCACCTGCCTCTTCGCCCTGCTCCTCGCCGGCTTCCTTGCCGGCGGC